>JAWWLZ010000087.1:1911017-1923302 GCA_035041345.1 Poliocrania exsul | reverse complement strand
TATTATATATATTCTATGATTCTATGATCACCTTAGAAAAACTGTTTTCTTTCACAAATATTAATAAATCACTTCATTTTTCATAAATCAGTGCTCAAGTCAAAATACATCTTTGACCTCTACTCCAAACACCCCAAGCTTGCTTGCACTCCTCTTTCAGATACAAAGAAATGCCCTGTGTTCTCTAAACAGTCCCTTTCAACTGCATCAGCTGATTTTACAAAGGGTATTCTGACTTCCTATAATCTTTCCCTAATTTGTTCTCTTTCATCCGTGCAAGAAATGTTGACTTACAGAAAATTTCTCTACAAAGCTTTTCAAGAGATCTACAGGGGACAGGATGAGAGATTTGAAGTACTTGACAGAAAACAAGAAAATTGCTACCCTAAGCCTGTATGGGGGAATTGGACTGAGTCTGAACTCTAGACACTGATATGCAGAGAAAGATCTCCATTTCATGCACAATAAGGTGAGCAAAACAGGATTAGATTATTGCCCTGTATACCAAGAGAGTAGGGGAAGAAAAAAAGAGAGAAAGAAAGAAAAAAAAAGATATTACACTCTAAGCATTTTCTTAGTATATGTAAATCCAAAAATGCCATTTGGCATTTTTCCCCAAACATAAAAAATCACAGCAGAGCAGCTGACATATTGTTAAAATGGCCAAGCTATAAATTTATTTACTTGTTTTCACAACTATAGGCAAATGAATCTATGGGACAAAGGCAATTTATGATACGTATGCAGCTTGTGCCGCGTAGCAGGAGTTACTCAGAGGATTTTGCTGAAGCCAAGATTACTTTAAAATAGATGACTTGAGAGCATCCAGAGAAAACAGTGAAATTAAGATCTGCTATCTCGAGGAGTCCTTTTGGAAGGTTGCATTTGGCAAGAATGCTGATGAATATACAATTTATATATTGTGTCAACTACATTCAACTGCATTAACATTTTTGAAATTAGTTGTTAGAGAATCTGCTGACAAGGAGCACTGTGAGGACACAACTAATAAAAATGAAATAAATTTCTAATGTCAGAGAGGAAAATTACAGCATGCAGAACTGATAAAAAAACCCAGAGAGCTACACTAACAACATTAACAATAAAATATGCTATTAGTCATTCTATATATATTCAGAGGGAATTACACAGAGAGAAACAGACTTCAACTTGTGTTGGTTTGAAATGAGGTCTGGTTGCCTAAAGTGGTTTTGTATTCGGGCCCATGGTGTGTAATGCTGACAGGATGACAACAGAAGGAATATAGAGAGAATACAGTAAAGCTATATAGTAAATATGAAAATTTTAGGAAGTCAGTGTATAGAATTTCTTAGTTTAATGTTACAGGCATTACTTGTAGACAAAAAGAATCCTAGAAATGCAATGTTTGATGTTGCAAAGAAAGAGAGAGTGAATTGCTGACAAAAATTTCTGTTGAATGAGTTTGCTTTTCTCTTTATAAAATCAACATATTTATACATTTTTCAAATATATTTATTTTGATGAGCTGTTCATTTTTTAATTTGATCTGCTGGTTAATGCATTTTTCAGTAGTGAGCTGGTAGAGTTTCCTTTCCGTCAACATACTTTTGGTAACAAAGAAGTTCTGACCTTTTCAATTCATTTTTACTCAATTTCACATTGTAAAATTCCCTGAAAAAGTACAACTAGACTGTTGTTTTAAATGTTTCACAACAGAAACTTTCACAAAATATATTTTTGGCATCCTCAAAATCTATTTTCCAGCTCTGCTTATAGTTGAACCCATCACTGAATTTCAACTCTCATCTATTCAATCCCTCCTTTATGAGCAATTTAGTTTTGAAGACACCACTGTTCATTACAGATTATAATATTAACTTGTTTAAGAACTCATTGCTTATCATAAAACAAGTGAAAACCACTTATGCTGTCTTTATACATTTTATAGAATAGTTCCAATTAAAGACAACAGGAATGATCCGTGCACCTAGTCACATGCGTACAGTGATTATTTGCTAAATAATCCCTACCTTCCCTCTTTTGTGTTTATTTTTCCACTAACTTATATTTTTTTTATCTTTTCTTAGTGCAGTAAGTGCATTTTCAGTAATGTCTGACCCGTCAGTAGGTCTTATTTTAGCAGGTCATGGAATGGATCATTCGCCCATCTATGGAAGAGCTTCCAGCTGCCTCTCCTTGTTTTGTACAGTCATCAATAATTTAGAGCCTTTGGTGGTTAATTCTTTTACATGTTTTATGTTAGCCATACCTTTTATTACCTGTAACATTTTGGTAACTCCTGAATTAATATTTATCTCTTGGTTTTCATATGCATGTGCTACTTCTAAGGTCAGAAAACATCATATTAAATTGTATGATTTCCAAAGTCACAAGTCCACATTTAGCTTTTCTGTTAAAGGTCAAAACAAACAACTTTTTCTGTTGAAGGCCAAACCAAACCAAACCAAATAAAAACAAAACCAAACCAAACCAAAACAAAAGAAAACTAAAAAAGAGAAAATAAATGCCATTTGTTGAAATCTGTGATCTTTTAGCTGGGAATACAATTGTCTGATTTGATAATGTCTTTATCATGCACCCTGCTTCCCACATAGAAAAATGATTATGTGTGCATGATATGAGATTAATACACATGCCAAAAAAACCAAGCTGTTGGGCTTTATATTGGTATAAAACAAATCATAAAAGATACATGAATCTCACCATTGAAAATTCTCTGAAAAAATAAGTACAGTATAAATCACTGCTTAATAAGACCAATAAAATTATTAATAATCAGGGTGAATAGGGGAGAAAGTATGTTGCATGTCATTATGCTACTGTGAAATCTATTGTACACTAGGAAAGAAAAGCAATTAGAATAGTGAAAAATAGGGAATAATTTTTATAGAAAAGGAAACTAAATGGATAGTTGTAAGCACCGGGGGTCTATAAAGTCATAAAGAGTGTAAAGCAGGGAGGGAGAAGAATCATACACAGTTTCATACAACACAGACAAGTCAGTAAAGTTTTGAGGGAATAGCAGTATGCTGCTTTCCTTTGATGTCATTAAAATTGATCTACTAGGCTTATTGAGGATGAAGATAAAAGTTTTAAGCAACAGGAAAGACATTTCCCAGTCAGGGCAGCAAACAACTTGTACACATAGTCGTAGGGGCAAAATCATGGTGGACTTTCCACATGCAGTTACACAGATATGGAGACAACCATGTGGAGACATGAGACCAAACAGGAACCTGCCACTCAAAAAGTCTGTATGTCACTGGAAACTGTTGGGTTACAGAAACCTGTTCTTTCCTGTCTTCCTGAGACAGTTCTGCTTGCTGCTGCCAGAGATAACATCCTGAAGGAGAGGCACCTTCAGCTTCATCCAGGCTGGTGATTCTCATGACAAACAGAATCCTTTCTTAATCAATAATGTCCTACACTAAGATGTTAAGCCAATGATTATAAAATGTTATATATAGCAGGAAAAAAAAGAAAAAAATTGACAATATCTCATCATTTTCTCATAGAAATATATGCTTTCATTGTTCTCATTGATGAAATTGATTTTTTTTCCTAATCTTCATCATGAAGTCAGAAATTTCTGTCCTCTAGAGACAAAACTGACCATTTTGATGATCAGCATCCACCTAACACAGAGCAGACAACAGTTTTCAAGTTTTTGTATGACATATGTGACTTTTCTTTGTGCTGTAGCCATTGCTCTAGAAAGGAGAATTCTTGTCTAATTACATGCCTCAAACTACCACCTTGCTAAATCCATTTTCTTTATTACTCCAGTTGTTGTGAAACCTGTGAGCCACATCACATTGTAAGTTTTGCAAAGCGTTTCATCGCTGATCTGTGAAAATTGTTTTCCCTGTCAGTTTACCACGCAGATCCAGCATCATATACAGTGGCTGTGCTCAGCAAAGCTTTTTTCTAATTTATTTTTGCAACAGATTTGGGTTATGTCAATGTCTGTCTTCTTATAGTCTCTATTGAATGTCACATGGTTTCAAGAATACCAAGGAAATTTTAATTGCGATGCCAGAATATGGCATGCATAGCAAAAAACATTAAACTTCACCCTAATGTTTTGCTAATTGTGTGGAATTAGCAAATTTGAATTTGAATTGTGACCCAGTCAGTGAGATCTGATTTTGTCTTAGAAGCAAATTTAGTCCTTGAGTCCTCCAAAACCTTGAATCAGAGAGTTCCTAACTCAATAAAATATTCTTCTGAAATATCCTCTTCAGATCTGCAGGCATACATTGTATCAGGTGTCTGAAAAATGGTGGGTTTTTTTGAAAAATTGAATCAAAATATCTGAAACCATACTCAGGCCTGGAGAGAGATATGTGTAACATAGCAGTCCATAGCCATGAAGGCAGAGCCAGTCCATCTTTATATATCAGTAACTAATGACTGAGGTAAACGTGAGCCTTTTAATCTCTATGTTCTCTTTAAAGTGCTACAGCAAAGGAGAACTTCAGGCAACTACTAACTAGACACCATCTTCTTCTTTTTCTGAAGATTCTTATCTGATGAACTGAGTGACAGAATAACTTTATCAATCTTTCCTAATCTGTTTTCTCATGAGGAGGGATGCATTGTTTACTCTGCTGCTCTTCAGTGCAACTATAGCCACGGAGCAGCTTTTGAGTTGTGCTGCATTTGACAGCTGAGACAAGTCCTCTGTGCAAAGTCTGGCTAATAGGAGTTAGCCAGAAAGAAGTCTGTTACCATCTGTGTTACTGTATAATTCATAAAATAAATAAAAATTGCCACAGAACTGCTGAAAACAAGCCCTGCACAATTTATCTATAGAAGCGTTTTGCTTGTAGTTTTTCACATCCACAGACTTCTAGGGTACTTAATGTGTTATCAGTGAACTTGCATGAGTAAGTAACCTGCTCATGCATACTGTGACATAGCAGTCCAGAACTCCAGAACTGCAAAAATCCCCTGTAGGTGTGTTGCCTTTGTGTATATAAACAGTCAGGTACACATGCACACACACAGAGACTACATTAAATTAGAGCAAAAGAAACAGCTCCAAACCTCTAGTTAAACTTCAGTAGTTAGACCACTGCTAAGTTTGAAATGATTTAACAAAATTACATTGTTTTTTGTGAGTGACTATCTCTGTCTTTCATGAGAATAGGCACTTTGCAGAGGACCTTTGCAGGTATCCTTTGCTCATATGCTGAGCTCTGATTTAAAGTCTGTGAACCTGCACTTAACACAGTGTAAGCTCTTGGGTGTTTTGCGTATGTTTCAAGCACCTTGCTATGCTGCTGCAACTGCAAAATTACACAGCTTCTGCCTTAGATATGTCTCCTGTGAGACTTTTTCATAGGACAGGATTATGAGCACAAATTCTCTTGCAAACGAAAACACAGGCACACAGTCAGACAACTTTGCACTTAGCCTTAACAGTAAGGTTTTCAGTAAGGTTTTCCCTTTTTATTTGAGGGGAATGAGGCTTTTACATGCTTAAGTAATATCATGACTGATGTTTGAGTTACTCAAGGTGAGAACTGAAAAAACAAACAGATTCCAGCTCCCATCACATTCAAAACAAAATGTAACTCTTGTTGTTTTGCATAACTGACTGAAATACTTGCCAAAATTTGACCTTAATTTGTTGGACTTGATGAGATATGACCTTGAGCGCTTTGTCTCCCAATGTTACCCTTTTCCACCAATTTCATTATTAATTTACAAACTTGTAGCAGTCTATATCTGTGCATTCCATACCAGACATTCATGATGAATTGTGATGTTTGATTTCAATGTAAAATAAACTAAAACACATTACGATTCCATAATTAATCCTCAAAAAAGAAAAAGAAAAGAAAAAATAAACCAAAAACCAACACATATACACACAACCACAAAACAAAAACAAAACCGATCAAACAAAGCAACCAATCCACCAACCAACTCTGATTTATCTGTGATTAGGATTTCTTTTTAGCCCACTGAGTATAAATTATACATTTTTTTCAAGTTTGACTTTGAACATTGAATTAATCTGTATAATAAGGCACTATCAAAATTTCTTGTGTGTCTGGATCATCTAAGATCAGTGCAGCTGGAGTACACAGAATAACACTTCTTATATTTACTTGTCCCAGTTTACTAACCATTATAAACTCTTGAAGGCACAGCCAAGGAAAGAAATATTCACTACACCCACTCCATGGTACGTGCCTAAATGTACAAGCACCTTTTGAGATATGATCAAACTTTAATGTATAGTGATTTGGATAATTAAGTGCTTCAACATATTATAGTCTCTCTACATCTTTTTCATTGGCCATTTACAAATATTTGATTTTTGTCTGCTTCACAGTGAACAAAAAGTGCTATTCACTGATGAGGACGCTGAATGGAATATTGATTCAAACGGACAGAGTGGGGAATTTCAGCCATCCAGCCCTCTGTACGCTGTCTGTGATGGTGATATTATTTTTTTTTTAAATAAGCAACACAGCTGTTTAAGTCTTCTCACCATAGAAATTAAGCTAAAATTCTTAAAACAACTGTAGATTTTTTTTCTATCTTCTAAAATTTCATAAGGGAGTTTGTAACTGCCATAATAAGCATTCATCAACAGCTTGACATTGTATTTAATGACTGACTTTATTAAGTCCCTTTGCCTGGATTCACTGACAGTTGGACTGCCTCCATACTGCTGAATTAAACAAAACCATTGCAGGGACTTAGGTATTTCCCCAAATCTGTTGGATTTTTAATGTGGTTCCTGACATGATATTGGCCAATGCCAGTGAGTACTCACTCAGGAATTAGTAAAAATCAAGAAATGTTCCTGACATCCAATTTGGATGTAACCAGATGATTTGGAAGGCTTATGGGTGTAAACTGTGGTCTGCCAGCCATCCTTAAAGCCAGACAATTGTCCATTGCACATTTTAATAATATTTTCATGAACAACCAAATTGGAAATAATTAATCTCATCAAAACTTTGGGGGTTTTTTTATGAGACCTAGAAATGACAGCTTTCCATTTCAAGCATTTTAAGGCTCATCTTGGTACATGGCGGAGGTAAGTCATGGGTTCTTCAAGGACTGTAGCCAAAAATACTTTTTCTCTTCAAGTTTTATGCACAGAAAGATAATGGCTAGAGCCAGATACGGTTTGTGGAATAGTATAGAGAAAAGGGTTGGGAGGCAGTAAGAGTACTGTGCCTTACACATATTACATTACAGGTGCAACAGAGGCAATATAGAGTACTGGAATCTTCATCAGTGCAATCAGGATATGGTCTCAATGCGGTTCTCGAACAGCCTGAAAGAAACATATAAATATGGCCATCAAGTATAATAAACCTCATTGTTATTACTACAGTTTCTGAAAAATATTTCGAGAACTCAAAAGTTACAGCAAAAAAAATACATGTTTCAGAGTTAGGTAATCCATTCACTGTTTCACAGCAGAGACTCTTTTCACATCCTTAAGCTGCAGGTATGCGTGAGCAATTACACTGGAGATAATTGTGAACATATTTTGGCTGGGAGTATGAGCCACCTTTTAATCCTAATTAAGAGAAAATAACAACCTAAAAATCTTTCCTTCACTATATTCTAATTTGTTAAAGAAAAGTGACTTTAAAAAGAATTAATTATAGTTCAAAGTATCAACAATTGTGATTACATATTGCTAGACTACATCCTGTGTCAAAGTGGCATTTTTAGGTATGCAATGTTTTGATTAAATTGAAATAGTTTTTCTTTTTTCTGACTAGACAACAAGAGTGAGAGATAACTCATGATGAGTTTTCTAAATATATATTTAATAGCCAGTAGAGCAGTGTGCATGGAATAATAATTCATGTTAGATCATGCAGAACTGATGTGTGAAGTTTATCCCTGACAGTTCCCCTGAAGTCCGTGGCATTATATCCAGGTTTGGTGTAGCCTTTAATGTCTTGGTTTGAGTAACTTATTAGCAAACTCCTATTTCATCCTTGTTTATGTGGTTATTCACTGAGATTGCAGTAACTAGGGCTGACAAAAAGCTGTACATGTTGTGGAGTGGAACAACTTATCCAATTGTGAAAATGTGAAAATTTGATTATTAAAAATGTGAAAGTTTGATAGTGAATTTTTTTTATGAATAGCCATTTAATCAGACCAAATTTTTACACAGCTGCCTGTATTGGAGTAATATAATACCATAAAGAGAAAAGAATCCCAGTATACAGGAGCACCCTGGTGTATTGGCCTCAACAGGCAGAGAGAAGGCAGAGACTCCCAAGGACAAATTGTAGCTGTGTATTCCTAGTTCTGTCAGCACTGGGACTGGGAATGACTGGAGGTTTTGGGTCTGCATTGGCAGAAACAGTACAGGGGAGGAATCCTCTGCCTCAGAGTGAGAGGGTCTCTATGACCTTCCTGCTACAACCATCTGGGATGGAGGGGCTGGCTGCTTTCATCAGAGGAAGCATAAGCTCCACTCTTCTTAGGGTCTTGGTTTATCAGACACTTTGTGCAACATTATTGGGGTAACTCTTTCTCAGTGTTCAGATATTTTGCAAAGCACAGATTTTAGAGGATCAATATGATTAGAGTAGCCTATAGCCTGTTAGACTGAAATAAAATCACAGTTTATCACCTGTAACTGATATTCTTTCCATAGCTGCATGTCTACTTAAGATAGATACTATTCATAAACTCATGTGCTCTACATGCAGGGGCACCTTCATCACCTTGCTAACTCTGGTACTAGCAGAGGTGATGATACACTGAAATGAGCTTTATCTAACAGGTTGAACACTCTGACCCATGCAAAATCTCAATCAAGTGCATTTTTATTTCTATCATGTCTCCTGTGCCTAACTTAGGTGTACTACAATCACTGCCAGGCTTCAGTTCCAAAGCATGAACCTGTAACTCACTTTAAGTAACAACTTTTCAAACGTAACTAGCAATTTTTTTGTAATTCCCTAATGTAAAATATATAGGGGAAGGATGAGCTTAATTGTTCTACTTTCCAGAAGAGTCAACATATTTTCAAGTTACCTTTTCAACACCAATTTTTCTGACAGTTTACCTGTATTGAGCTTTTCATATAAACCAGTAAAATGTGGTACACACATGCAGAGACAAATATTGAGAATAACAGCACCTAAATTGCAACATAGATGGCAAAGGGTTCCACACATTTATATGCCAGAATATCTACAGAATCCAAATTCAAAGTTGCTAATGACAGACAGCATCACCTGCATTTGATTTCAAATAAGTCCCTAGAATCAAAAACCAGACAATACCTTTCCAAGTTACTAAATATATGGGTTTAAATCCATAAATTTTCAGAATCACAAGCATATATAAGAAGCCATCAGATCCCAACACGTTATATTACAGAGGAAAGAAATAGTCCTGCACTATTCATCACTGAGGGAACTTCTAGTTGTTTAGCAAGATGGTTCTAACCATGCTGTTTCAAATGGCTTCTTAAAATAATCTTAAAAATTCACAAAAAAAGCTCAGGACAAAGGTATCATATAGTTCTTATTTCCTATTAGTTATCTGAAATATAAAATCACTTGATATATTTTTTTCTTTTCTAAGACTACTTTTAACTATAGAACAAAGAATAGAAATTTTGGTTTGAAAGCTATTATGTATAAAAATCTGGACAAGGGTGGTTGTGTTTTGAATTGTGTTAATCTGTTTAAAACCCAAAAATACCCCAAATACTTTTTTTTTGATTTACAAGATCACTCCAGATTAGTAAAGGCAAACCTAGCAATTTAATCTCATATTACCCTGCATAACAAGGTCTTATCTATTGTTGACTTTGTGGATGTAATTTGAAAGAAAGAATTTCATTAACATTAAGGCTCCCTGAACTCATAAAGAAATGCATTAATGTTTGATAAATATTCAACATTTTCTAAGTAACTTATGTTGTTCTCTTGTTGATTACTAACCATCTGAATACAAAAAACAGAATAGAAATTGGAGAAACCTACTGTGAAATAATTGCAATTTATTATTTTTAAAAAAACACATTTCATTTTTCAGCTCCTTAAAAATATTTTTACGCAACTATATCTTAAATAAATAGGGTTTACCAAAAGTTTAATAGTCTTGACAAAATAATACATATAACTCTTCTCCAAGAATGCCATTAGAATTTAAAAGTGATTATATAGTCAGTAAATTTCAGAATAAAAATTGCCTGAGGAAATCAGAAGCACTTCCCCTGTGCATTTTCATTATGTCACAACTATCTGACAAAGTATTTTTCTTACAGGGCCGACTTCTTCTCTGGTGCACAGGGAGGATAAGTAGAAGGGATCCTCTTTTGCTTTTATTAGATAATGAATGATACATTCTTTCTTACATCATAGTTCTCCCTGAAGACATCCTTCATAAACTTACCAGTGGCATTCATCATCCTCGTGATCTTATGCTCACAAGTATGAAAATATTTGGCATCCTAGACCTTTTGTGAAGGGATAAATTTATCTAAATATCTTCATTTTATGGATGAATATCAAAAGTGCAGATTGACAATCTGTTCTGTTCATAGCCCTGAAGAGGTGTATATTTTTCAGGATTTTGGGTGTTCCCCGTTTTACATCCTCCCTCCAAGACATTTCCATTGTATATTTGAAGCTGAAGGGGTGAATGTGGTCTATTTTTGCAATTCAGATACCAGGGAGTGGTATGACACATTCCCAGAAAATAAGCAGTTCTGCACTAGTGAAGGTGTTACATACTTGTTTTAAGTCAGCTCAGGAACTGAACTCAGTAATGGAATTCAAATGGTAGAATACAACATGCTTTTGTCAAGATAAACTGCTTTGTTTTGTCGTCATTCCTTTCTCATGCACATTTATGTTCTACAACTACTGATGCAGGACTGCCCAGGAATAACCTCCTTGAAGGCATAACTGGGTTGTTCCCAAAACAGACCTGCAGATGAAGTTAATAAGGTCTATAGGCTTTGAGTGCTGTTATTTGACATGTGTCAAAGGAGAGATGAACTAAGAATATATTTGAGAAAATTACATCTCATCCCTTTTCAGTTAGGAATTTGAGGGTCATTTCCTGTCTGCAAAGGGGAACATGGTCGTGTAGATGCAATCTTCTCTTTATATTCTTATCCTAGTTTCAGCTGGGATAGAGTTGGATTTCTTCCTAGTAGCTGATACAATGTTGTGTTTCAGATTCAGAGTGGCAATAGTGTTAATTACACACTGATGTTTTGGTTGTTGCTAAGTAGTGCTTACCCTGAGTCAAGAACTTGCCAGTGTCTCATGGTCTGACAGTGAGGAGCTGCACAAGAACCTGGGAGGGAGCAAGGCCAGGACAGGTAACCTAAACTGGCCAAAGGGATATTCCAAAACCATAGAAAATCATCCTAGTGATGCATCACAATTCCAAAACAACAAGAGGTTTTGATTCTCAAAGGAATGGGGAGGGAGATCAGCAGAACTCCCACCTTGGACTTCTGAAGGGCAAACTGTGGCCTTTTTATGAGATTCATTGAAAGAGTTCCTTAGGAGGCAGTTCTGAAGGGAAAAGGAATCCAGAAAAGCTGGACATTACTCAAGATGAAAATATTAAATATGGAGGAGCAGACTATCCACATATGCTGAAAGGTGCACTGGCAGGGAAGAAAATAAGCCTGGCTGAACTGAGAGCTTTATCCGGAACTCAGGGGAAAAGGGAGAGTTTATGACACTTGGAAGAGGAGGCAGGCAACTCAAGTGTCTATAGGCATGACTTGAGGTTATGAAGAGAGAAAATCAGAAGGAGCAAAGCTAAGTTAGGAATTTAATCTGGCTACTGAAATGGAATTCTACAAGAAAAGTTTCTATAATACATCAGCAATAAAAGGAGGACCAAGGAGAATCTCCATGTTTTATATGATATGTTGTGAGATATAGTGACAAAGGCTGAGGAAAAGACAGGTACTTACTGCCTTCTTGGCCTCAGCCTTTAAAAACAATACCAGTTGTTCTCCAGGTACCCAGTTCCCTGAGCTGAAAGACAGGGACACGGAGCAGAATGAAGTCACTATAATCCAAGAGGGAATGGTCAGTGACCTCCTACACCATTAGACACACACAAGCCTAGGAGGCCAGATGGGATCCACCCAAAGGCCCTGAGTGAGCTGGTGAAAATGCTCACTGAGTCTCTTTCCATCATTTACCAGCAATCCTGGATAACCAGGGATGTTCCAGCCAACTGCAGGTTAACAAATGTGATGCCATTCTACAAGGGTCAAAAGGAGCATCCCAGGAATGA
>JAWWLZ010000087.1:1742405-1752597 GCA_035041345.1 Poliocrania exsul | reverse complement strand
TAATCTGCATCATGTCCTTTGAGGCCTGCTAAAAACTGAGGCCTAAATGGGACCCTATGCTGACTAAAGCCAAACTATCACAAGGGGCTAACACCATTCTGTTCGTGCCCCAGGGTGCTGGGTTATACATCTGTTTTTTGTGGACTAAAACCAGTTTTTCTTTGTATCATTGTATTTATTGTAATCTTTTTATTAAATTGTGACTCTGACTTGTAATCTCTTTTGATTTGGGTTCATTTCTCCTATTGGTTTACCTTTAAACCAGCACTGAGCATTTTAATTGCAAAGTGCAATTTTCATCTGAAGTTTGTTTTTCTCTCCCACCAAGAAACAAAGAAGTATCTGGTGGATGTGGTGCTAAGTTTTAGAAGGACTGGATAAACTGAGGGTTTGGAGTGGTACTAGGCCTCCCTGGCAACTTAGTTCAAATTTACTTTGCCATACACATTATTTCTCAGTCATTGGCATCTACTAAGAATTCAAGGAGGACTGGTCCTAGTTGCGTGGCAGTTTTTATTATGTATAGAAATGTTCACTGAAAGGTATTGCACTTATTTAGTTGTTTAGTCTCCTAAGGTATTAGCTACTGTGGTGAGGATTTATCAGTGGTTATCTGCAGAAGTTTGAAAATATCATCTTAGTGTCTCCTACCAGAACACAAGATCTCACTGCTGAGTTTTATGTCTGTCACCATTGTCATGACACCTGTTTCTCCACAGGCATAGTTCTTAGTGAGCCCTTAGTGAGGCTTTAAGAGGCTTCTACCTCTATTGTTAAATAAAGCACTGACTGCATCTAATTTTAAAGTTTTCTTTTTCTGGTAGTTTATTTTGTGGTCCTCTTCGTCATGGGTTACAGCTACTTAGGGAATCATGGAAAGAAGGGCAGAAGAGCCCACTATGTTTACATTAACACTATCTACTTCTGCGTGGGGATATACTAACTACAAAAGGAGTTTTACACAGGACTATATTTCCACACAGTTACACACAATTCTAAAACTTACACACACCATCCAAACTATCTAACAACACATGTGTATCGGGAATTAAAAGTGTTGACATTTTGGTCTGTGTTTTGGCTGGCCACTTGGGAAAAGTTTATTCTTTTCCTACCGAACTACGAGTAACATGCATTGATAAGAGGAAAGCTTTGCCCTTGAAGACAGAGCTCTCTGTAAACTAAAGATAATTGGTTTTCTCTGATTCGCTGACAGTATTTAGAGGACATTTGGAGGAGAAAGTGAAGAGGAGGGAGAGGAAGGCTGCCCCCAGACCCATTTTCTGGAGACCCTCAAGTGATTATATGCATGCTCAGGGGGAATTCCAATGCCTGTGCACATGCGCAGATGGGGGACCCTTACATAACAAGAAAGTGGAGCCAGAGACCCCTGACTGGGCAGTGCTGGCCACACCTGCCCAGTCAGATGTCACTTGCAGACTGTATTTTAAGAGCAGATGACTTGTGCTCTGTTTGCTTGCTCGCTTCACAAAAAAGACCTTGTTTCTTAATAACAGGGATGCCTGTTATTGCTGTGAGCCAACCAGCGCCTAGACACTTAAGTCTCTGTTTCTTTCTCTGGAGAATCTAAGTGTTCTGGGTCAGTAAGACAACCTGCGTGAGTAACCTCTTGGTGAGTGGGGTGCTTACATGTTTGGGCTTATTGCCTTGGTCTCCCTTCCTCACTCTCTCCCTCATTCTTTTTTCTTAAAACTCCTGTTACTGAGCCACTTCTGGTAATAAAGATACTATTTTGCTAACCTTTCAACAATGCTTTTGTCTCACTTCCCGTCATCTCTTAGAACCCACCCTGTTACAACATGACTATAGCTAAATATTAAGTAATATATATTTCACAAAATTACTGGATCCAAGCAGTATCTATATAATTTATTTTAACTTTGAAAGTCTTTAGATGTATTCTTCTGCAGAGCTTCTGCAGGCTTCTTTTCTCGCTTCTGTACCAGCTCAAGGTCTCTAGACAAATTCCATTCTTATCTTAGAAGCTGGCACCTACAAATTTGCTTTTGGTTCACTAGCCTGAAAATGTATATGTTCCAACAACCATCGGGTCATCCATCCTGCCAGGCAGGAAAATAAGTGGAAGGTCTAGGTCAGTCATTTGTCCAACATATATAGGCAAGCCCACAATAAAGTCAAAAAAGTCACATTGTCTTATGTATTATATATTTGCAAAGTCCTGATATGGGGATTTCATCTCTGCTTACATGCAGGATCTCACATAACAATCCACAAGTTATAGTCTAGTTCTCTGTGTTTCTGTAGTATGAGAACTTGATTGAAATGAGATTATAGCTTTGCTTGGATAGGTACTCTTGCAATATATATCTGTGCAAGGCACAGGGAGCCCTACACTTGCCTGAGCTAATGTTGTACTAGTAATTAATTAAATATGTTCATAATTAAGTTCAATAAAGTGTTTTTTCATTATAATATTGAGGAATATATTTAGTACGGGCAGCTATGGGGCAGCTGCAGAGTGAACTGCAGACTGAGCTCTGGGTGGCAGGAAATGAATGGAGCCCCAGGCAAGAGGCTGTAATCTGGCACCAATCCTTTGCACAGCAAAGGGCATGGGACCTGTGGTGTCAGCCAGGTGACCTGCCACTCACAGACACAGCAGGAGCTGATGATTCAGCAGGAAACCCCCAGACTATCAAGGATGTAGACAAAAGCCCAGGGATTCCTTGGTTCTGGGTCCCTTCCTGGATGCACCAAGCTCAAGCTGTCTCTGTGTTACTGCACCGTGATTAAATTGCTTTAAGGATCCAGAGGTCTGAGACTCTGCTATGGGAAACCTGGTCTGACTGTGTGAGTGTGGTGTGTGTAGGGAGTCAAGTGGGGCATCCATCGACACACTGTAGCCACCCTCTGTGAAGTAACTTCAGTCCCAGCAGCTAGTCTCTGGTGGTGGAAATACAGGACTTCATTCCATGTTTTGAAAAGTATGTACCAATTTTGAGTGCCTTAGAATGAATCTTATTTTACCAATTTGTCAAAGGTATTTATGTGCTGGCCTAATAAAATGTGCCTAGGTAGCCAAACTGCTTTTAATAACGAAATTTTTATAGAAATCCATTATATAATGGATATTTTTATACCTTTGTAAGTACACTGAATTATCTAAAATGGTGAATATGTACTGATGGGCTTTTCAAGGGAATATAAACCTTTTAAGTGTCTAACTGCCATTCCTGCACACATTTTGTTGCCTAATTACTTTTTAAATCTGGACTATTGTGTTGGGAATTAAAAACTGTTGACATTTTGGTCTGTGTTTTTTGCCATTGCCACCTGTGAAAAGATTTATCCTTTTCCTGCCAAGTTCTAGGAAACGAAAGCTGATACAGTGAAAGTTTGGTCCTTGAAGACAGACTTTGCATAAACTAAAGTTACTTGAGTCCCTCCTATTGGTTGAACAGCCTTGGGAGGAAAGCTGATGGCGGGGGGAGCAAGGAGGAAATGAAGGAGAAAGAGTGAGTGAGTGAGAGTGAGCAGCAGGGTCTGTGACCTCTTCCTGGGGGGGTGGAGGCCTCATCCCCCCTGGCAGATGTCTCCAGGAGGCTCAATGGGAAGGGTGAGAGGGCTCATGCTCTTGGCGTTGGTGGGTTTTTCCCCAGAAAGACAGCAGGGATGCCTGCTGTCTGCCAAGGCCTAGATGATGTAGCCCCTGCCTTCGGGGGAGTGTTCTGAGGTGGTAAGACAACCTTACGTGAGTAACTCTTTGGTGACTGGGGTGCTTACACGTTTGGGCTTGGTGCTTTAGTCTCCCTCCTTCTGTCTCCCTTCTCTTTGGGTTGTTGTTATCCAGTCACTCTTGTTAATAAAGATACTGTGTTTTCTGAACTCTCTACAGTGCTTAGCCTCATTTTTCCATCAACTGTAAAACCCACCCCATTACAACTATAAAGTCTTATTTTTCAAAACTGCTGGTGGTTCTCACTGATTTCCATTGTAAATTTAGAGATTCAGCACATAAAAAAGGGAAACCAGTGACTAGAACACTTTGTAGTTACTGAGTGCCTTTTGAAAATGTGTATATTTTTTTCTTGCTGAGATGCATATAGCAAGTCACTGCAATAGAGTTGAGAATAGAACTACTTCTGCCTTTGCAAGAATCCAGGGGCTTCCTAAGTGTCCTAGTTTAATGGAAACCAAAGTGTTTACCAAGACTAGAGGAGGGGACTCCCCCTCAATAACCACTTCACCCCTTACTAAACTTAAAAGAACTTTATTTAGAAAGTGTATATAAGAAGGATAACTGTTCTTAACTACTATATGTAGAGATATAGATATATATATAGCTATAAACAGACCAGAGCAAACTACTCCCCCAGCACCAAAAAACCCCAAAACAGTAGTTTCCTCCTGGTGCAATTATATTTACAGACAGCAGGTGGCAGTGTCACACCTCAGCTGGCTGTGAGGTGAGTTCTCAGTCTTTCCCAGCAAGGCAGACACAAGAGGCAGGAAAAGGTGCTGGCCTTATGACTCACATGGGGGCAGGATGGAACCTTTTCCATGGGGAAGAGCAGACTCTCCTTGTCCTTTGTTCAGAAGGAAATGCTGGAACTTGCCAGCATTCCCCTTGCAGCCGAAGTCAGTCCCCAGGAAACGTCTGCAGCGTATCCAGAAGCAGCTGTGACCCTCCTCTCTCTCTCTTTCCCTGAAGCTCAGGGTGCCCAGAGATGGAGGGGGAAAGGGGGAAGAGCAGAGCCAGAAGGAGCTCCCTCTGAGGTGAGCTCACCAGCTCAGCAAACGGTGGCTTCTAGTCACAGCAGCTGCCCAAAACGAACTGCAGCCAGTACCAGGAAAAGCCTCTCTCCCTCCCAGGTGCTGGGGGTCTGTTCCTCACCTCCCCCTTACCATTAAGTTGGAATCTAGAGTCATCAACCACACCTTTGTTCTCGGTCCTGGCCCTTCAACTCCCAAAACCTTTGTATTGGTAGGGAGAGAAAAATTCCCTGAAGGACCCCTCCCCCCACCTTTTTTTTGTTTTAACCTTTAACATCTCCCCAAACATTAATTTAAATATGTGTGGGAGTAATAGCCTATCTAAAAGGCTCTTCCTAACAGAGTTTTCTCTGGCATACTACTTCACTAATATTTCTCAGAGTACACTACAATGATCTGGGGACACTGAAGAGAGGACAGCACAGAGGTCTCAGCATGTGCTAGAGATAAGAATTTAGATAAAAAGAAGACAATTAGACATTCCCTTTCTTTTGGAGGAATGGGAGGACTAATAGTTTAAAGGTTTAAACACATCCAGCATAAAAAATGAATAATTCTGCTGAGTCGAGGACTAAACTAAGTTTGTTCAGTTCCTAAACTGATTCAGTAGTGTTTCTTATAAGAACTACTGGTTTATTTTAATTGGAAATCAATATCCCATTTTCAGACATTTCATTTTTTAACCTTTGGTTCACAACTCCTTTAAATGCTTTCCTCTGAATTGGGAGAACAGGCTTATCAGATTGCATTATTATTTCCAACATAGAATCATAGAATGTTAAGGGGTTGGAATGGACCTTAAAGATCATCTAGTCCCGACCCCCCCTGCCATGGGCAGGGACACCTTCCACTAGAACAGGTTGTGCAAGGCCTTATCCAAACTGGCTTTGAACACTGCCAGGGTTGGGATATCCACAACCTTCCTGGGCAACCTGTGCCAGTTTCTCACCACCCTCATAGCAAAAAATTTCTTCCTAATATCTAACCTAAATTTCCCCTCTTTCAATTTGTACCCATTACTCATTGTATTATCACTACAGTTCCTAATGAAGAGTCCCTTCCCTGTAGGCCCCCTTCAGATATGGGAAGGGGCTATGAGTTCTCCATGCAACTTTCTCTTCTCCAGGCTGAACAGCCCCAACTTTCTCAGGGGAGATGCTCCAGTCCCCTTATCAACTTTGTGGTCCTCCTCTGGACTTGCTCCAACAGTTCCATGTCCTTCTTATGTTTGGGACACCAGAACCTTATGTGGGACTCCACGTGGGGTCTCAGGAGAGCAGAGCAGAGGGACAGAATCCCCTCCCTCAATGTGTTGCCCACGCTCCTTCTAATGCAGCCCAGGACACAGTTGGTTTCTGGGCTACCAGAGCACACTGCCGGCTCATGTTGACTTTTTCATCAACCATCACTCCCAAGTCTTTCTCCGCAGGGCTGCTTTTAATCACTTCTCCACCCAACCTGTATGTGTGCCTGGGATTGCTGCGACCCATATGCAGAACCTTGCATTCACTTTGTTGAACTTCATGAGGTTCTAAGATGTCCCTCTGGATCCATTCCCTCCCTCAAGTGTGTAGACTGCACCACACAGTGTCATCAGAGAACTTGCTGAGGGTGCACTCGATCCCACTATCTATGCCACTGGCAAACATGTTCAACAGTATTTGCCCTAGTACTGACCCCTGAGGGACACCACTTGTCACTGGTCTCTACATGGACAATGAGCCATTGACCACAACTATTTGAGTGTGACCATCCAGCTAGTTCTTTATCCACCAAGTGGTCCATCCATCAAATCCATGTCTCTCCAATTTAGAAACAAGGATGTTGTGTGGGACAGTGTCAAATGCTTTGCACAAGTCCAGGTAGATGATGTCAGTTGCTCTGCCCCACCCACCAGTCCTGTAGCCCTGTCACAGAAGGTCAACAAATTTGTCAGGAGTGATTTCCCCTTCATAAAGCCATGTTGGTTGTTACCATGTTGGCTATTATCAATCACCTCCTGTTTTTCCATGTGCCTTAGCATAGTTTCCAGGAGAATGTTCTCTATGATCTTGCCTGGCTCAGAGGTGAGACTGACTGGTCTGTAGTTGCTCAGGTCTTCTGCTTTCCCCTTTTTGAAAATAGGGATTATATTTCCCTTTTCCCAGTCATCAGGGACTTCACCTAACTGCCACAATTTTTCAAAAATGATGGATAGTAGTTTAGTAACTTGGTTTGCCAGCTCCCTCAGGACCCTTGGATGAATCTCATTGGGCCCCATGGACTTGTGCACATTGGGGTTCCTTAGACCATCTCTAACCTGATCCTTTCCTACAGTGGGCTTAGGGTCTTCACATATTACCATTTAATTTTGGTTTGTTAGATAGATTTTCTATTAATGCTTTTCAAATGAAGGTTGCATCAGATTTTGGTGAGAAAATCACAGAATAATTTTACTTTTTATTATTTTTATCTTTCTTTTGCTGTCTCTGATAATAATTATCTTAGCAGTGAGACCACTACTGGATTCAGTAGGCTCTGGATCAGACTCTGAATTAGCTTGCAGTCATTACAGGATCTGATTTGAGACTATTTCTAACCTGCATCTTCATGAACCTTTTAATTTTAGTTCCATCTCACAAGACCTACAGTATATTTTTTCTCATTGATTTCCATTTAATGTCGTAACAGCTTCTGCTATCACAAATAACACATGATGAAGAAGAAGGAAGAGAAACACACTTTTTTAAGGTTTCTACACATAGGAGCATAGAGTAATTATGTGTGTGTGTGTGGGGGGGGATGACCTGTGCAGACTGCCCAGCCCACCCTCTACTCAAAGCAGAACCAACTTTGAAGTTAAATTCAACTTGAAAGTTAGATTAGATTGCTGAGGGCCTTATCCAGTTGAGTTTTGAATATTTTCACTATATAACAATAGTCAAACAAACCTATACACAGCAATTCTGGAAGCAGCAAAGACTTACAGAAGAAAATATGAGACATATTTTTTCATATTACTTGCCTCTTCCAGTCATTGGATTGTGAATGTAGACCTCATTTAACAGAAGTTCATGACAGAGAAAAAGAAAAAAATTATCCATAGTTTTATTTTATAGTCTAAATGGAAGTCATATTCATGCAATTTAGAAAGATCCACTGAATCAATATTCAGCAATGTACAATATATACCAAAATTTATTAAAAGAACTGTGCCATCATGCCTTTGTCTGTCTGTTTAACTCACTACATACATGAACACACATCATGTATTATTTGTGCAGGTTGACACATGCAATTTATAGGATTCAGAAGTGAAAAGAGCATGAATTAAACATCAGAAAGCTTTCAGCATGCTGCAGAGTTGAATGTTTTTAATGCAAAATGAAGACATGCATTAACCCTAAAAATTCAAATGGAGTTGGTGAGTACTTAGATAACTGAGCAGACCATCATGCCCATTTGTCCTCTCAGCAGTGATTTAGTAAACATCTCACTGGGTGGTAGGGAAAGCACACATGGGCTGAGCTGAAGGACTGGGACAGTATGTTTGTATTCTCATTTTCTGATTAAAGAGATTCAGATAATCCATGTAGTGAAGCTACCCTCTAGTGTGACTGTGTATCTTTCAAATTTGATTTGAACTCATCTTGATAGAGAAATAGAGGTGTCAAATCAGATTGCCACAACTGTTATAAATATGAGGGTTTGCTGAGAGGAAAGAGCTCAAACCATACAGAGGCTTTGCTGAGACTAACAGGTATGTAGTGACAGGACAAGGGGGAATGGCTTCAAACTGACAGAGGGTAGGGTTAGA
Source organism: Poliocrania exsul (assembly GCA_035041345.1). NCBI lineage: Eukaryota > Metazoa > Chordata > Aves > Passeriformes > Thamnophilidae > Poliocrania > Poliocrania exsul. The sequence goes on along the minus strand of JAWWLZ010000087.1, from coordinate 1,744,046 downwards.
TTAGAGATTAGGAAGAAATTAACTGGCATAGGTTGCCCAGAGAGGTTGTGGCAGCCCCATCCCTGGAAGTGTTCAAGGCCAGGCTGTATGGGACTTGGAACAACCTGGTCTAGTGGAAGGTGTACCTGTCCAGGGGAGGGTGTGGGGGGAGGAATGTGGAACAAGATGATCTTTAAGGACCCTTCCAACCCAAACCATTCTAGGATTCTATAATTTTAAACTTGGAGGGGGATGTTAAAGCATAAGTACAGACATTGTGAAATATTCCTCTGTTATAGTTTGAGCTGGCAAAATGCCAACTGCCTGGTACCCAGTCAAAAAGTCCACTCCAAGAGAAGGAGAGTGAGGGAAAAGAGCAGAATCGAGGCTTTGAACACGGTGAGGTTTTTATATTTATACGGAAAAGAGGAAAACTTAACACAGAATATGAAATAACACAGTGAAAGGAAACATCTATATAATAAATAAGCGAAATTCCAAACCAACCAAAATTCCTCCCAAAAGGAAACCTCCCAGCAAGAGGGAAAGAGAAATGAACAGGAAAATGCTCACCTCCCTGGGTAAACAACCGCGCAGACCGGCAGCAGGGCCTAATTGCAGGAATCAGGGAGCAGGAACCCTCCTGGTCGAAAGCATGGACCGAAAGAGAAACTCCTCCCCCCTTGCTTGTTATACTCCCCGACACTTCCGGATGATGTCAGATGATATGAAATACCTCTTTGGCTGCTTAAGTCAGATGATACCTGTCCCCTCTAATCTGCATCACATCCTTTGAGGCTGCTAAAAACTGAGGCCTAAATGGGGCCCTATGCTGACTAAAGCCAAAACTACCACATCCTTCCAAGTTAATATAATGCAATCTTTATATTCTTTTTACCAAGGTTGAAATAGGGATATGCCAATTTAGCAAAGTAAGCTTTCAAAATGGATATGACATTTTTTTTTAGCTGCACATTTCAAAAGCCATCAAAATATTGTCTGTCCTGGAAACTGTCAGGAACCTATAAATAAACATAAAATAATACAGAAGCAAGAAAAGAATCGTATGTCAGCAGTTAATGTTGTTGTTATTAATTCTTTTGTTGCTTTTATTTTTTTCTTTTTACAGTGTATCGTATTCAGTACATGTCTCTGAGGATTACCCAGGTACAGTACCATGTTCTTGTCCATGACACTTGCATGCACGTTACTGCAATTTGCAATATTCAAATGAGAATATTTGAAAGGGTGTTAATATCTTCTGAGTGCATCCTTATGCTAATCATTTTCACAGAATCACTGAATCACAGAATGGGTAAGGTTGGAAGGGTCCACAGTGGGTCATCTGGTCCAATCTCCCTGCTCAAGTGGGTCATCCTAGAGCACATGTCATAGAATTGCATCCAGATGAGTCTGGAATATCTCCAGTGAGGGAGACTCCACGCCTCTCTGGGCAATCTGTTTCAGTGTGTGGTCACCTGCACAGTAAAGAAGTTCTTCCTCACATTCAGGTGGAATTTCCTATGCATCAGTTTCTGCCCATTGCCTCTTGTCCTATTGCTCAGTATGTCTTGGTTTGAGGGGAAAAAAACCAAGATGTTTACTCACAAGAGGAGGAGGGGGCTTCCTCCTCAAATAATCACGCCACTCTTTATCAAATTT
>JAWWLZ010000087.1:1711940-1725304 GCA_035041345.1 Poliocrania exsul | reverse complement strand
GAAACATTTTGTTGTTACTCTTTCTGTTTCTTGCTATGTGTCTTTTAGAGTACTTACAGATCTAGAGTAATAGACTTGACTTTGTATTAATTGGGGAGTGGGAAGTTATTTCTTATTATATATAACTTGTGTAAGTGTGTGTTATATTGTAGTTTTCTGTTAATTTTCTCTTTTCTGTATAAATACATATAGTTAGTTTCAGCATAAACCTGGTTTAGAGGTTTTTTCCTCTCCCCCTTCTTCCCTTTTCACTCTGTCTTGGACAGTTGGCATTTTGCCAGCTCAACCCAAGACAAAGGTTTAGATTTAGGTAAGGCATTTCCTGTTTATTACCACCCTAACAACCCACCTGTTTATGAACCAATTCCCTTTGCTGAATTGAAATATGTTAAGAAGACAGTTTCTGAGTATGGTTTGAACTTTCCATATGTTCTTAATGTGTTAAAGTCACTTTTTGCAGCATACACACTTACACCAAATGACATAAAAACCCAAGCTAGTACATATTTCACACACATTCAAGTCACACAATTTGAGGGTGAATGGCAAAAGCTTATTAGAAAGCAAGCGGAACTTATTTTCTCCGCCACTGGTGTGCCAGTATTGGATACCTTTAACATGCTGTTTGGAGCTGGACCGTATCTTTCCAATTTGGCACAATCAAGAATTCCTTTAGTTCAGCTGGAAAGGTCAAAGACTTTGGCTTTCGAGGTGATTCAAACCATCACTGAAGTGTCTGAAGCCACCCCATCATTCACACAAGTACAACAGAAACTCACAGAGCCATTTATTGACTTTGCTGAGAGACTGAAAGATGCTATTTCAAAACAAACAGACACAGGCACAAGATGCACTGTTTTTAAAACTGGCTGTTGAACAAGCAAGTGATGATTGTCAAGCAATATTAAAAACCCTGAAAAATCCAACTGCAGTGGATATGGTGAGGGCCTGTAAAAATGTTGGATCACATATATACACCAAATCACTGATGGCAGAGGCCATGGCAGTACAACAACAACCAAGGGACAGTACCTGTCATCATTGTCAACAGATTGGACATTTCAAAAAGGATTGGCCAGAGCTAAAAAAACCCCCCAAACCTGCCTTGCTACCCAGTTTATATCCTCACTGCAAAAAATGGTTCCACTGGCCCAGTAATTGCAGATCACATTTTGATAAAGATGGAAAACCACTTTCACCTAAGGCAGCTCAAAAATTGCTTTCACTGCAGGCAGATGGGGAGCTGAGCACAAAGGGGAGTGCAACGATAAAAAATGCCCCACAAGCAAATCACACCCAGTTGCTCCCAGCAATCCCAGAGGGAGACCCCAAACAAGTGTCCCTAGAGTGGACCTGACTTCTCTGATCCAAGTCACAATAAACAGTGACAGTCTCCAAACAGTTTTCCTGACACCAAAAGACAGCATGCTAGTACCAGCAGGAAACTACATCCTGTCTGGAACTGCTTCTTCAAATGGCACTGGATTAACTGTTATTCCTCAACAGTGGCTGTTGACAACCCAAAAGCCTTAGAAGTAACAGTAAAAGCTCTCTTTCCACCCCTAGAGCTTGATGAAGAGACACCTATTGCTACTTTAACTCCTATTGGTCCTGCTACTGACAACATTATGGACTCCATGCCTTTAGTTCAGTGGTCACAATCCATTTTGCTTGAAAGGCAAGCTGTGTTTTTCTCCAACACTAACCACTCCACTTGAGTTAAAGGTCTTCTAGATACTGGAGCAGACGTGATGGTCTTCGCAGAAAAGGACTGGCCAAAGGAATGGGACACCACCCAGCCCTGCATCGACATCAAGGGGGTAGGAGGAGCTCAGTCCCTGCCCCAAAGGGTCTTCACCCTGCTAATTAAAGGGCCAGAAGGTAAAGCTGCTTTTACCAGACCATATGTTCTTAATATTCCCATGACCCTGTGGGGAAAGGATATTATAAGACATTTGTTAAAGGGATATTTATTATATTATAGGGAATCCACTTCACCACGTCAAATTTAGTTTAATGACCCCTGGCACACCACAGTCTCTCACCCTCACTTGGCTTTCTGATAAACCTATTTGGATCTGCCAGTGGCCCTTGAAGGGAGAGAAATTGAAACAAATAAACTTGAAAGTAGATGAAACAGACAGTCCTTGGAACTTTCCCATTTTCACAATATGGAAGACCAATGGAAAGTGGAGATTGCTGCATGACTTAAGAGAATTTAACAAAATAATAGAGCCAATGGGAGCTCTCCAGCCAGGACTTCCTTCACCAGCAATGATACCCTCCCACTGGCCTATTGTTGACATCAAAGACTGCCTTTTTAATATCGCCTTTTTAATATCACTTTAGACCCTAGAGACTATTGCAGGTTTGCCTTCACCGTGCCTTCCATCAACAGAGAGGAACCTTCTGGTCGCTTCCACTGGACTGTACTTCCCCAGCGGATGAGAAACCCATCCGTGTGCCAGTGAGTCACCACAGATGTTCTGTCACCTCCCAGCACTTCCCAGTGAGCATCCTGTACCTCATCATGGATGACATCCTCCTGGCTGCAGAATCTGAAGAACTCCTCATGCAAGTACACATATCTGTGAAGGCTGTACTCTCCACACACAGCCTTGAAATTGCACCAGGGAAAGAATAAGTGACTGTGCCATGGAAATATCTTGGGTTTAAAATTAAGACACCACAATCCAGCCCCAAACTGTTGCTGTACCCAAAAAAATCTGTACCTTAAATGACTTACAGTCCCTCCTGGGGTTAATAAACTGAGTTAGGCCCATCCTGAGTATAATTACAGAAAGAGTTGAACCACTATTCCAACTCCTGAAAGGAGAGGTGGAATTAAACTCCCCTCTACATCTCACACCAAAGGCTTAGAAGGTTTTGGAAGAGATAAGCAAAAAACTGAGTTCCTGCCAAAGTAGAAGAAAACTGCTTGGTTACCTGTGCCTTCCCTGTCCCTCCACAACCAGAAAGCTTTCTGTGTCCTGGCACATTTAGTCTGGGAGACATCATCATCTGTTTCACTTCTTGGCAGAGAACAGACAGGAAAATCACAATTTGAGAGATTAGCTTCTCCTACGAAACAATTCTGCTTTTCACCAAGAGAGAAAGCTGCAGGCCTGGAATCAGATGAATATGATGTGCCTGCCCTGTCCCTCCAAAAGACACAAGTGTTTTCTGTCCTGGCACATTATGTATCAAAATAATCTTCATATGTTTCACTTCCAGCAGAGAACTGGGAAGAAAGTCGAGTTTTGAAAGATGAGCTTCTGCTAAGGACCACTTGTGGTTTTTGCTAAGAGAGAAAGCTACAGGTCTGGAATCTCAGATTAATATGATGTGCCTTCGTTATCCCTCCAAAAGACACAAGCATTTTCTGTCCTGGCACATGTCTGACCAGACTCTTCATATGTTGCACTTCTTGGCAGAGAACTCTCAAGAAAATCAAAATTTCAGACATTAGCTTCTCCTGAAAAAAAATGTGCTTTTCACCAAGAGAGAAAGTGCAGGGCTGAAATCTCAGATGAATATGATATTCCTTCCCTGTTCCTCCACAAGCCAAAACCTTTCTGTGTCCTGCCACATTTAGTCTGGGAGAAATTACCATCCATTTCACTTCTCAGCAGAGAACTGGGAAGAAAATCTCAATTCGAATGATGAGTTTCTACTAAGGACTGGTTATGCTGTTCGGTAATAGAGAAAGCTGCAGGCCTGGATGCTCAGATGAATATGATATGCATTCCTTGTCCCTCCAAAAGATACAAGCGTTTTCTGTCCTGGCACATGTTGTCTGAGTGGACTTTTCTTATGTTGCACTTCTCAGCAGAGAACAAGGAAGAAAAATGCAATTTGAAAGATGAGCTTCTCCTAAGGACTGGTTGTGCTTTTCCCTAAGAGAGAAAGCTGCTGCCGCCTTGGAATCTCAGATGAATATGATGTTCTTTCCCTGTCCATCCACAAGGAGAAACCTTTTTTTGTCTTGGCACATTTTGTCTGGGAGGAATGAATCTTCGTATGTTTCGCTTCTCGGCAGAGAACTGGGAAGAAAATTACAATTTGAAACATGAGTTTCTGCTTCGGACCGGTTGTGCTTTTTGCTAAGAGAGAAAGCTGCAGGTCCAGAATCTCAGATGAATATGATGTGCCTTCCCTGTCCCTCTAAAAGACACAAACCTTTTCTGTCCTGGCATATGTTCTCATATATTGCACTTCTTGGAAGAGAACTGGCAGCAAAAACACAATTTGAGAGATTATTCTCCCCAAAAAAACTATTGTGCTGTTGGCTAAGAGAGAAAGCTGCAAGTCTGGGAATCTCAGATGAATATGATGTGTCTTCCCTGTCCTTCCACAAATAACAAGCTTTTGTGTATCAGCACATTTAGTATGAGAGTAATCTTCATCTGTTTCACATTTCGCAGATAACTGTGAAGAAAATTGCAATATGTGAGAAGAGCTTGTCCTAAGGAACGAATGTGCTTTTCCTCCCAGGTGGAATGATACAGCATTGCTATTTCAAATACCATTTTTGTGGTCTGTGTTTATTTCACTAAACAAAACCAGTTTGTCTTACCACATGTATCCTCAATGTCCATTTCTATTCCGAAAAAGCTGTTACCTAATCACTCTAACCTGTATTACCACAAAAATCCACAGGATGTCTGCCTACACCTAAAAATGTATTATGAAAGTCGAGGCACCATTCCTGTGTAAGGAATCTGTTTCAGTTTTCCTTCTTGGCAGAGAACTAGCAAGAAAATCACAATTGGAGAGTTGAGCTTCTCCTAAAAAATGTTTCTGCTCTTCACCAAGAGAGAAAGCTGAAGGACTGTATAGGGAAAAAAGCTGCTGCGTAGCGAGAGGGTTTTTCATGTCCCCGCGGCCAAGCCCTTGATGAGACCCCAGGTTCGGGCTTCGAGTCGTGTGTGTGTCGTTCCCATAGAGATACCACCACGCACTCAGGTTAAAAGAAGGTTCAAGAATGCTTTATTCAGGAAATACAACAGCTTATATGGGTTTTGGGGGAACACGTGAACCAGGGTCAGCTTAGGGATAAGTCGAAAGGTCTCTGCAAGGGCCAGGGGTCTTTTTCCTATTGGCTGAAGGCCAGCTATTCATGACTGGTCCCACGTTGGTCAGCCTCCACCCCTGGCGACAGCCTGGCGCTGTTTACCAGGAGTCTCGGGTTGTTTACTCCTCCTTTTGGCTGCCCCAAGGTCACTGTGACCTTGTCAGCCTGTCAGCCTAACGTGGGGAGTGCAAATACAGGGGCAGCCCAAGCCTCTCCCTACAGGACTGGAATCTCAGATGAATATGATGTGCCTTCCCTGTCCCTATACAACCAAAAGCTTTTTGTGTCGTGACACATTTAGTCTGGGAGAAATCATCATGCATTTTCTGTCTCTGCAGAGATCGGAAGGAAAATCAAATCTCAGATCCAAGCTTCTCCTGAGAGACAAATATACTTTTCACAATATAGAAAGCTGCAGGCCAGGAATCTCAGATGAATATGATGTGTCTTCCCTGAGCCCTGTACAAGCAAAAAGATTTTTTTGTCCTCACAAATTTAGTCTGGGAGAAATCTTCATATGTTACACTTCTCAGCTGAGAACTGGGAAGAAAATGACAAATTGAACGATGAGCTTCTGCTAAGGATCAGTAGAACTTTTACTAAGAGAGAAAGCTGCAGGATGGGAATCTCAAATGAATATGATGTGCCTTCCCTGTCCCACCACAAGCAAAGAGCTTTTTGTGTCCTGACACATTTACTCAGGAAGAAATCATCATCCAATTCACTTCTCACCGGAGAACCAAAAGGAAAATTCCAATCTGAAAGATAAGCTTCACCTAGAGACTGGTTGTGCTGTTGGCTAAGAGAGAAAGCTGCAGACCAGGAACCTCAGATGAATAGCATGTCCCTCCACAACCAAAAGGCTTCACCTATCCAGTTACATTTACTGTAGGAAAAATCATCATCCCTTTCACTTATGAGAAAGGAACTAAGAAGACAGTAGCAGTTTGCAGAATGAGCTCCTTCTAAGGACCGCTTGTTCTGTTGGCTAAAAGAGAAAGCTGCAGGCCTGGGGAATATCAGATGAATATGATGTGCTTTCTCTGTCCCTTCAAAAGACACAAACTCTTTCTTGTCCTGGCACATTATGTCTCCAAGTAATCTTCCTATATTTCACCTCTCGGCAGAGAACTAAGAAGAAAATGACAATTTGAGAAATAAGCTTCTCCTAAGAAACGATTGGTTTTTTCCCCAAGAGAGAAAGGTGCGGGCCTGGAATCTCAGATGAATTTGTTATGCCTTCCCTGTCCTTCCTCAAGGAAAAAGCTTGTTGTGTGCAGGTACATTGAGTCTGGAAGAAATCATCAGCCCCTTCACTTCTTGCTTGAGAACTAAGAAGAAAATCGCAATTTGAAAGATGATCTTCTGCTTATGGCCGGTTGTTCATTTTGCTAAGAGAGAAAGGTGCAGGCTTGGAACCTCAGATGAATTTGATACACCTTCCCTGTCCTTCCTCAAGGCAAAAGCTTTTTGAGTCCAGCTACATTTACTTTTGGAGAAATCATCATCTATTTTCCCTTCTTGGCAGAGAACTAAGAAGAAACTCACAGTTTGAAGAATGAGCTTCTGCTAAGCACCTGTTGTGTGTTTCAGCAGCAGAGAAAGCGACTGGCCTTGAATCTCAGATGAATATGATGTGCCTTCCATGTCTCTTCTGCAGCAGAAAGCTTTTTATGTGCAGGCACATTTGGTCTAGGAGAAATCATTATCTGTTTCACTTCTCTGTATACAACTGGCCTGAAAATCACAATCTAAAGCTTTAGCTTCTCTTAGGGAGAGGTTATTTTTTTCTCGCTGAGGGAGAAAGCAACAGGCCTGGAATCTCAGATGAATAGGATATGCCTTCCCTGTCCCTCCACAAGCAAAAAGCTTGACGTGTCCAGGCACATTTAAATCAAAAACTTGTTGTGTCCAAGCGCATTTAGTCTGGGAGAAATCAGCATGTGTACAAAAGTCAGAAGAAAATAGCGATTTGAAACATGAGCTTCTGCTAAGGACCGCTTGTGCTTTTCGCTAATAGAGAAAGCTGCAGGCCTGGAATCTCAGATGAATAGGATGTGCCTTCCCTGTCCCTCCACAAACAAAAAGATTTTGGTGCAATCGCAGAGGTTTTCTGTCAAGAATCGTCATGTATTTCTCTTCTTGGAAAAGAACTGGGAGAAAAAGGGCATTTGAAAGATGAGCTTCTGCTAGGGACCTGTGGTGCTTTATGCCAAGAGAGAAAGCGGCAGGCCTTGAATGTCAGCTAAATATGATGTGGCTTTCCTGTCCCTCTACAAGACACAATCGTTGTCTGTCCAGGCACGTGTTGTCTGAGAGGAATCTTCATCTGTTTCACTTCTCGGCAGAGAACTGGGAAGAAAATCGTGTTTTGAAAGATGAGTTTTTCTAAGGACCCCGTTGTGCGTTTCAGCAAGAGAGAAAGTGGCTGGCCTTGGATCTCAGATGAATATGATGTGCCTTCCCTGTCCCTCCACAACCAAAAAGCTTGATGTGTCCAGGCACATTGAGTCTGGGAGAAATCATCAGCCCTTTCACTTCTCGGCAGAGAACTAAGAAGGCATTAAGGTTAGGCCAAGATTTAAAGAAAAACTGAGTCCCTTTGAGATCTTGTATAGCAGACCATATGCAATGAATCCTGTGAACAGTGAAGCTTTAGATCAAATAGGTAACCAGTATGTTTGATTACCTTGTAACAACAGGAAAACACCTGAATAAGAATGCTACCACAGTAACAGAAAATCAGCCTAAACAACCTGATTGCAAATTACATCCATTTAGTCCTGGTGACATGGTCTATGTTAAGAATTTTTCAGGAAACCCCCTGCAAGAGAAGTGGGATGGACCATACAGGGTGCTGCTGACCACCTTCACTGCAATCCGGATGAAGGAGAGACCAACCTGGATCCACTACTCCCAAGACAAGAAGGCTTCCAAGCAGAAATGGACCTCAGAGCAGGAACAATCTACTCTCAAGTCCTCTCAGTGCTGATCTTTGGGACTTTGATAAGTACATTGACTGTAAACCAGACACATGCCCCAAACACATCATGGTCTCAGGCTTATGATGGAATCTCTGGCCTATTACTTAATCTAGGGCCAGATTCTCAGTACGAGTACATAAACAGCCATGCCCAGATAAGAAAGTACAATGTATCTGTCATAGCATTGCAAGGAAAAATAGTTTTGACAGGATGGCAGAATGAGAATTTTGGTTCAAGTGTTTTGACTGGAAAAATTAGGGCAAGAACTCAAGTAGGATGCAGAGCGTACCAACCCCCCCCCCCAAACCAACTGGCCACCCAGAATCAATATTACTGTGTGAGATTCCTTAGACATTTACCCCACTATCACACAATACGGAAAAATAATCAGTGGATGTGTGTGTGAGTCTGATCAATGTTGGCACACTTTCACCTTAGACAAATCAGTTTCTGTGATTTGCAACTGGGTATTCAAAGAAGGAAACATAACAAGGAAGTTCATAATAAAAGCTACCTCAGGTGATCTGACAACTAAATCTGGTCCTAAACCATCTACCAGGATTACCCCACACACCACGACACCTTTCTTGAATTGTGAAAATGCTTACAACCTAACTTTTGCTGGACCCCATGTAATTTGCCAATCAAATGAGCAAAAGTTATTCTTAGATCCCACATACTCACTAAAAAAGGTTCACATAAACATCCAAATAAACATATCTCACTTGCAAAAGGACTGTCAGCCCTACATTCAGCAAAGCCTCAAAGGCTGAAGTGCATGGCTGGCAGCCAGATCACACAACAGGATTCGGAGAAATGTGGCTGAATGGTTTAGCACAGGATTGAGTGTCCTAAATACTGTAGATCAAGAAGTGTTAGTCAATAAATTCAGTGCTGTCACTTCTGATTTGGGAAAATTTAAGATCCCCTTAAGAACATCTTTGCTCAATATGGCAGAAACACAATCACTGGCAGTCAAACTATTAACACTAGTAGCCAATCACACAGCTGTAGACCTTACCAAAATTGCTGACTACACTCGTGGCATCAATAAGAAAGTTGCACTTACTATGCAATGCATACAAACCCAGCAATGGGTACAAACTGTGGCTGCAGGAATATTCAGAGACTGAACATCGGGAGTACTGCCCCAAGAGATAAGAGATAAGAGAAATAATAGTCACTGCAACTGTACACCGGCAACAGTATTGGATGAACTGAGATAGTGTGATCCCCATCCATGAGATGATCAGAAAGTTGTAGAGTCAAGGGATGGTCAGTAGAACACACTCATCCTTCAACAGCCCCATCTGGCCTGGATGGAAATCTGATGAAGAATGGAGACTGACTATGGACTATCATGGCTTGAATGAAGTCATGCCACCATTGAGTGCTGCTGTGCCAGATATGTTGGACCTCCAGTATGAGCTGGAGTCCAAAGCAGCAAAGTGGTATGCCATTATTGACATCGCTAATGCGTTCTTCTCCATTCCCTTGGCAGTAGAGTGCAGGCCGCAGTTTGCTTTCACCTGGAGGGGCGTGCAGTACTCCTGGAACCGACTGCCCAGGGGTGGAAACACAGTCCTACCATCTGTCATGGTCTGATCCAGGGTGCACTAGAGAAGGGTGAGGCCCCCGGAATACATCCAGTACATCGATGACATAATTGTATGGGGAGACACCGCAGAAGAAGTTTTCAAAAAAGGACAAAAGATCATCCAGATTCTCCTCAAGGCCAGTTTTGCCATCAAAAAGAGTAAGGTCAAGAGACCTGCCAGAGAGCTCCAATTCCTAGGGGTGAAATGGCAAGATGGACATCTCGAGATTTCAACTGACAATCTTATCATCAATAAGATTGTAGCAATGGCTCCACTGACTAACAAGAAAGAGACCCAAGCCTTTCTGGGAGCCATGGGCTTCTGGAGAATGCACATCCCCGAATATAGCCAGATTGTGAGCCCTCTCCACTTTGTGACCCGTAAAAAGAACGATTTCCAATGGGGTCCTGAACAACAACAGGCTTTCAGGAAGATCAAGCAAGAAATTGCACATGCCATGACTCTGGGATCTGTCAGGACAGGACCAAATGTGAAGAATGTACTCTACAGCTGGAGATAAAGGTCCCTCCTGAAGCCTCTGGCAAAAGGTGCCTGGTGAGATACTAGGGTGACCACTTGGTTTCTGGAGCTGAAGCCACAAGGGTTCCGAGGCCAATTACACTCCTATAGAGAAAGAAATTCTAGCAGCATATGAAGGGGTATGAGCAGCTTCAGAGGTAATTGATACCAAAGCACAGCTCTTCCTGGCCCCGCCCCGACTACCGGTGTTAAGCTGGAAGTCCAAAGGAAATGTGCCCTCTATGCACATGCCACCGATGCTACGTGGAGCAAATGGATTGCTTTGATTATGCAACGTGTTTGAATTGGGAACTCGAATCGCCCTAGAATTTTAGAAATCATAACCAATTGACCTGAAGGTGGCAACTTCAGTCTGGCAGATGAATAAGAAGAAGAGCCAGTGAGTTGAGCTGAAGAAGCTCTGTCATATAATCAGCTGCCAGATGAAGAGATGCGCCATGCCCTTTTCACCGATGGTTCTTGCCGTATTGTAGGGAAGAGCCGGAAGTGGAAAGCAGCTGTGTAGAGTCCCACTCGACGGATGGTGGAAGCCACTGAAGGAAAAGGCGAATCGAGTCAGTTTGCGGAACTCAAAGCCGTCCAGTTGGCCTTAGACATCGCAAAAAGAGAAGGATGCCCAAGGCTCTACTTAATACACCAACTCATCAATGATAGCTAACTCTCTATGGGGGTGGCTAGACCAGTGGAAGAAAATGAATTGGAGGCGTAGAGGAAAATGCATCTGAGCTGCTGGTTTGTGGCAAGATATTGCTGATAGAGTAAAGAAACTGAACGTGAGAGTCCGCCATGTAGATGCCCATGTTATTTAAGGTTGAGCTAATGAGCAACATGAAAATAACAGACAGGCAGACCGAGCTGCACAGATTGAGGTGTCACAAGTAGACCTAGATTGGCAGCAAAAGAGAGAATTGTTCCTAGCTCGATGAGCCCATGATGCTTCAGGTCATCAGGGCCGAGATGCCACTTGTAATTGGGCATGAGACCGAGGGGTAGGTTTAACAAAAGACATTATCTCCCAGGTTATCCGTGATTGAGAAACCTGTGCTGCTATTAAGCAGGCAAAAAAGTTGAAGCCCCTTTGGTATGGTGGATGCTGGGACAAATATAAATATGGAGAAGCCTGGCAGGTTGACTACATCATATTGCCAAGACTAGCCAAAGTAAACGCTATGTGCTTACCATGGTAGAAGCAACCACCAGATGGTTAGAGACATATTCAGTATCATATGCCACGGCCCCGAATACCATTCTGGGACTTGAGATGCAGGTCTTGTGGAAGCATGGTACTCCAGATTGCATTGAGTCAGACAATGAGACCCATTTCAAAAATAATCTAGTGGCCACTTGGGCATGGGAGCATGGTATTGAATGGGTATATCACATTCCATATAATGCACCTGCTGCTGGGAAAGTTGAAAGGTGCAATGGATTGCTAAAATCAACTCTGAAAGCACTAGGTAGAAGAACTTTCAAGAACTGGGATAAGTATTTAGCCAAAGCCACCTGGCTAGTTAACACTAGAGGCTCTGTCAATCGAGCTAGTTCTGCCCAAGCAGAATCCCTCCACACGGTAGATTAGAGACAAAGTTCCAGCAATTCCCCAAAGAGGCATGTTAGGGAAATCTGTTTAGATTATTCCTCCCTCAGGCCAAGACAAACCCATTCGTGGGATTGTTTTTGCTCAAGGGCCTGGAAATACCTGGTGGGTAATGAGAGAAGATGGAGAGATCCAGTGTGTGCCCCAAAACAACTTAGCCTTGGGGAAAAGCTAACTATGTGCTTTGAGTTGTGTTTTGCAGGAAACTAGACACTAGATAAAAAAAACAAAACACAACAAACAAAGCTGATACTGATATCCCATGATGTCCATCAATAAGACAGCCCCAACCTGTGAACCAGTCCTAAACTTGGAACTGTGACTGTAACCAAGAAGGCAAAGGATCCAAATTGAACTGATGTTAGTGCTGATCCTTGATGACAAGACATTTGCCTCAAAAAGACTATATAAAGACTATATATATATGTATATATGCGCAAGATATAAGTGAGCGCAGGATGTAAGTGTTGCATGGAGGGGAAAAAACAGGCGTAGAATAAGGGGTGGAGAATGTGATAGTTTGATCCAGGCTTTCGCTGGTACCCAGATGTAACTGAGGAAGAGTTTGTCTCCCAGGTATTCCTCACCCATTCTTTCCCCTCCCACGAGACAAGAGAAGATATAAGACAAGGTGATAGGAAGTAGTTTTTTTAATTCTGTTTTGGGCAAGGGTTGGGAGCAAAGAGTTTTTTGCTGCTTTTAGTCCTTTATCAGAGCCACACAGAAGATCAGAGAGAAAATGTGAGTGAGAAGGTGTGAGAGAGGGGGCTAGCTTACTTCTGAAAGTGGTTGGTGGGATTGTAGTGTACTGGTTTACTTAGAGGGTGAGGTAGAGTGTTTGGTACCTATTGCTTTTGGGTTTGTGTCTTTGTTGTCCCTGTTTCCCCCTCCCCTTTTCCCTTCTTTTTCCCTTTTCCTATTGTAGGTGCAGATTATATACATATAATTGTATTTAGAAATACACATATATATATATATCTCCTGACTTAACTCAGTTTCTTTCAAGCTTTTTTTCCCTTTCTCCTTTTCCCCGTTTTGAGGAGTGGAGAGAGTAAGAGGGGTAGTTTGGGGCTGGGAAACCAAAATGAAACCAAGACACAGGGAAAGCAGGCTTATGGATAGTACCAACTTGTGTTTGTCACCTGACACAATTTCAACACGCATTGATACTGCTGCATTTTAACAACTTATGTTGTCATGAGGATTAATTCAAATTCTGGTAAAAATCAACATATGGGTTGTTAGTTTCTCTTCACTGGGCTATGCTTTCTCTCTTCTCTCGAAGACAAACCATGAACTAGCCTGCACCACAGTAAGTAGCCAGGTTAAATAAAGGGTGTGGAAGCCTGGTGTCCTGTGATGGACTAAAGGAAGGAACAGAAGTCTTATGTTCACTATTTCCATTTTTTCTTAGGACATCTCTCTGCAGGCATATTTCTCCACTGGTTTCTCTCAGTCTGTAGATGCAGCATGAAATCATTTTAAAAGAGGTCATTGTCATAGGTTTAGCTAGGTGGGCCTGGGTTTGGGTTTTGGAGTTCAGACTAGGCCTGACAGTTGTCAGCTGTCTT
>JAWWLZ010000087.1:1586706-1599172 GCA_035041345.1 Poliocrania exsul | reverse complement strand
TTCTGCTGATCCCCATCCTTCCTTCTCCAAGAATCATAAAACTCTTATCATTTTGTGATTGGTGTGCCCAAGACAGCCTTCAACCATCACATCACCCACAAGTCGTCCTGTGTTCACAAACAACAGGTCCAGTGGGGTGCCTTCCCTAGTTGGTTCGCTCACTGATTGTGTCAGGAAGTTCTCTTCCACACACTCCAGGTACCTCCTACACTGTTTCCTCTTTGCTGTATTGTATTTCCAGCAGACATCTGGTAAGTTAGAATTCCACATGAGAACAAGGGCTAGTGATCCTGACTTATCCCAGCTGTTTATAGCATATTTCATCTGCCTCTTCATCCTATAACAGACTCCCATGGGGATATCTGCCTTTTTGGCTTTCCCCTTAATACTGACACTTAAAAACTCAACCCTATCAGTGCCATCATTAAGCTCTAGACAATCAAAACACTCCCTAACAGAGGGCTACCCCACCATCTCTCCTTCCTTGCCTATCCCTTCCAAAGTGTTTACAGCCATCCATTGCAGCACTCTAGTCATGCAAGTCATCCCATCACATCTCCATGATGGCAACTATGTCATAGTTTTCTAGCTGTACAATGGCTTCCAGCTCCTCCTGTTTGTCTCCCATGCTACGTGCATTGGTGTAGGTGCACTTCAGTTGGGCCATTGATCCTGACACTGTTTGGGGGGGGGGGGCAGAAGCCCTAATTCCTATGTGGCCATTCTCAGGTGCATCTGCAGTTTATAACACATCAATAATCCTTGTGTTTGCTGCCACATGGATCTCTGTCCCCTACCTCCACTAAGACAGCAGACCAAAGGACCTCAATAGTTCCTCAAACACTGGCATGCTGCCTCCAGGCTTATCTCTAGATAGCCTGGGTTTATCCCTTTCCCCCTTCAATCTGGATTAAAGCTCTCAATGAGCGCTGCTAACTCCTATGCAAAGATCTTTTCCCCCCTTTGAGACAGGTGTACCTGAAGTGCTGAGGCCTGAACAACAGGCCCTGAGCCAGAGTTGACCTCTAGATGAACCTTCCAACCTAATGTTATATTTAGTCATGTATCTGCTTATTAGCCAAAATTCGGTATAATCCTTAGTAAAATACATAATATGATAAGATTACACCTGTGTAAACATGTATGCTTGTTAGTAAGATATATTGGTATCTGCTTATTAGTGAAGATTAGTATCTGCTCATTAATGAGATCTGAATGTATCTATCTTTCTGTATTTAGAGACTAGTCAAGTTCATGGAAGTAGATGGCTGGCTTTGTTTGACAGTAGATGGTCCAAATTGACTCTCTCGATTTTCCTCTGAGCCCTGGCCAGGCTCTGGGTGAAACCCAAGGAGAGAAGGAAGCCAGATGTTTTTCTGCACTAAGTGATTATGTAAGCTTGTTTGTTTAACAATATAAAAGCTGGACCCTTTTCACAGCAAAGACGGAGACCTCACCTACAAGTGGACGCACTGTGTAGGATTTCTCAGTTACTGGGAGTGGTTCTCCAAACCTTCACTGTGATCAGGGGCTCCCCAGCTGACGTATGGGTCTGGATGATGCTGTTGGTAATGTATTAAAGGGTAACTGGTGATGCATCTTTCTTAATCACTATAGACACTTTGTAGTAATGATTAGGTGCATTGCTAAGCTTATCCTTTTATAATTCTTTGCTTCTTTTGTAATTCTTTGCTGTTTTGCACTATAGCAAATTTATACAATTATTCTTTAAAGTTGGTGTCTGTGTTTCTTGTGCTGAGCCTCATCCCCTGGCAAAATAGTACCCCATCTGTTGCACTCAGATGTGGTGTCATGCAGACCAACCCATGATCAAAGAACTCATAATTCTGCCAGTGACACTAGGCTTGGAGCCAGGTATTGATCTGCTCGATCTTCCTGTTTCTTCCTTCACTATTCCTTGTGGCTGGAAGGATGGAGGAGAATATTACTTGTGCTCCTGATCCTTTAACAAGTCATCCCAAGGCCCTGAAGTCTCTCTTGATTGCCCTTGGACTTCTTGTTGCAACTTCCCCGCTGCCTACCTGAAAAAAATCAATAATGGATAATAATCTGAAGGCCATACCAGGGAAGGAAGCTTTCTCTTCACATCTTTAACCTGGGTCCCAGGAAGGCAGAAGACTTCCCCAAGTGGGTCTGGTCTGCATATGGGATCTTCTGTTCCTTTCATAAGAGAGTCTCCTACGACAACAACCTGTTTTCCTTATGGAAGCAGTTTTGATGCAGAGCATAGGGCGACAACCTCAGTGACACCTCCATGCTAAATGAACTATTGTCCTCATTATTGTTCAGCTCCACTTGCAGAGTCTCATATCTATTATGCCAGGGCACCTGGGAAAGTGGGGCAGTCACAGAGGAGACATGCCTTCTGTGCCAGGCAGGCACTTGTCTCCATTGGCCCCTATCCCTTATGTCACCATGTTCAGTTGGGAGGAGAGAGGATAGGGAGTCCTCCATATCACATACCTTGTCTGTGGGTCAGGCCTGTCGCAGGGAAGGTAGGGTGTGATTCCAGTAGTCTCTCTCTCTCTCTCTCACACACACACTCCCTGATACTCCTCAACCTACTCACTTCCTGCTAGAGCTCTGTCACTAAGTGGAGGAGTTTTTCTACCTAGCAGCACCTCCCACAGGTGTGCTCACTACTGACATCTGGTTCTGGCATAAGAGCAGGGCACACCCTGCAGCCTGACACATCTTCCCACTGGAGCTCTGTCTGGGCAGCTGTGTCAGTCATGGTGGGTGCAGAACTTAGAGAGGCCATGGCTTTCTGCTGGGTAGCTACCATTGCTCTCTGGAGCACCTCAAAGCATGTAGCCATGGATGAGCCCACAAAAGAGCAGGTACACCCCTGGAAGGCCTGCAGCCATGGGTAAGGAAGGCTATGCTGGTACAGGTACACCCCTAAGGGACTGCAGTCTGTGGATAAGTCCAAGCCAGAGCAGGGGAAAGGGGAGGAGTTCATTGCAATATTAAAGCCTAGGAACTGGTCCAAAGGGACCAGTGATGGAGATTGTAGCAGAAATATATTTTAAATGTTGCAACCAATGATTTGAGTCACCTGTTATGGGAATTACTACAGCAGGAACCACCTGACTCAATAGAGGAGAAGCCTTACAAGAAGCAGTGCATCAGTGACCTGACCTGAGCTGGCTTTGGTGCCCAGTAACTGCACCCAACATATCAACTTCTCCTGTCCTGAGTGACCACCATAACAGATGGAGCCCAAAGTCATGGACTAAATAAAATCAGTGGACATTTATGGACATTTTGCAGGGGTAGTCCATAGACTAAGGGAATGATATTTGTGTATTGTATCAAAGGATGGAAAGGGAGGTGGTGGTTAATGAGGATATATTGGATAGTGTGGGACCTAAGAATGATATAAATGGTATGGAATAAGGAAGGGGGTGGAGAGTGTGCTGGTTTTGGATGGGATAGAGTTATTTTTCTTCACAGTAGCCAATATGGGGATATGGTTTGGATTTGTACTAAAAACAATGTTGATAACAGAGGGATGTTTTCCCTACTGCTGAGTAGTGCTTACACAGACTCAAGGCCTTTCCTGCTTCTCACACCACCCCACCATTGAGTAGGCTGGGGATGCACAAGAAGTTGAAGGGGACACAGCCAGGACAGCTGACCCCAACTGACCAAAGGGATATTCCATACCATATGACATCATGTTCAGCATATAAAGCTGAGGGAAGGAGAAAGCAGGGGATGCTCAGAGTGATGGCATTTTGCCAAGTCACCATTAGGTGTGACGGAGCCCTGCTTTCCGGGAAATGGCTGAACACCTGCCTGCTAATGGGAAGTGGTGAATGAATTCCTTGGTTTGCTTTGTTTGTGCACATAGCTTTTGCTTTCCCTACTAAACTGTATTTATTGCAACCCATGAGTTTTTTCACTTTTACTCTTCGGGTTCTCTCCCCCATCCCACTGAGGGGGTAGCGAGTGAGTGGCTACATGGGGCTTAGTTGCCGGCTGGGGTTAAACCACAACAGGTCCATAATTTGTCTAACTTTTCTCACAATGAGTAATGCCTATTAACACAAAATAGCCCCACTGACCTCTACAAGATTAATCCCTTGAAGTGGTACTACTAATTACTGAGATTCTGGTATTGCATCTCTAGCTTTAGGATGCAAGGAACATTAAAACTAAAATATTTCTTCAACCAAATACTCAGAATGCTGTCATAATTACCTGCTACCCAGTGCTGTTACATAAATATAATCACAGGAACAGCAATTCTGATCCTCTGCTCTTCAGAGGTCCTCTTACATAAGAGGACAAGCAAAGTACTTCATCTATTGCCCCGTCTCTTCTGTACAGTCCAGGGTCAGTGCCTTTTCTTTAGATGCTTTTTTTTGAAACAGTTCAGCAAAAGGTGAAAGAAGACACCACACTTATCCTGTTGTGGACACCTGAAGTAGCTTAAAAGAGAGAGTTTGAGTACAAGACAACCAGCCTTTTTTTCCCCTCTTTCAAAAAAGCCTGCTTGAAACTGGAAGGTAGAAGGCAATCTTCAGACACCTAAGCCTAAATTAGAACCTATAAGCCTTCCTCTCTGTGCTTCAAATAATGTTTATATATTATATATATAAAACCCAGTAAAATTAAAACAGTATTATTTGATAAAATATATTCTTGAACAATAAACCATACATTACATACACTGTACTTTGTTCAATTGGAAAAAAAACCACAAACAAAACAACCAAACTTAAAACCAACAACACTAAACAAAGACAGCAATGCATGAGACTGTACAAAACAGTTACAGGAGCATCACAGGACCATGAAAAAAAGAAGCAAAAGTGATGGATAAAGCAAGAATGGCCTCTTCCGACCTACTGAAGTGAGACTACTCTACTATGCAAACAAATCACTGAAGTGATGCTGAAGTTAACTGACAGTGCTAACCTGTAGTAGGCATGGAGGAATATATACTGAGTGAATAGCATGCTCTCAGTATGGGATTTCTACATGAAAAATTATCATTTTGTGTACATTGGCAAACCAATGTAAAGTCTACAAAGAACATCTTCCAGGATATGTAGTAAAGAAACTTCTCACACCCCTAGCCCTTGAGTCAAATAGTTGCATTTGTACAGCAGCAGATGTGAAATCTGATTTGGTATGAAAGTTTGATACTGTCTGTGGATATTCTCGACATAGTCAAGAGCAACTGAAGAGAGATCCACAAAAGCAATATTTATTTTCAAACTATTTTGCAAGAAAAGCAAGATACTGTGAGAATCAAGAGATAATTGTTACATGTTAATTTTTCAAACCCCAATTTTGGTGGTGCTTCCCCTCCCTCCTTCAGTTGCATTATGATCTCAGAAATGCTCGGTTAGGCTGATACCTACAGATTTTAGTATATTTTGTAGATTTTTTGGGATTATATAACTTACATGGATTCTCCTAAGTTGCTCACATATTAGGTGAGGTGGTATTAGAAGTCACTAAAGCTCTTTCTCACAGATTGTGAGCTTTCTCATGCCCTGCCAAGGCCATGGTGTTTGTGAGAAACCACCTGTAGATAGCGTGAAGACAAAACAGAAGAAGGCCTGGAGGTTCTGGAACTTCTCCAAGGGGCAGTTCTGAAGACCCCTATGGGTGGGGCACAGAAGGAAATGAGAATCATGGCTGGTTATAGATATCTCATATGTTAATTGCTGGAGAAGTTATAAAAGCCGTTACATCCCTGGTCACGGGTGTGCATGTCTGTGTGCAAGTGTGGGCCCGTGCATGTGCATAAGTGAGTACCTGTTGTGTTTATAGTAAGTTCAATAGAATCTCTTGTTAAAATGTTTGAATTAGGCTATTAAGTGCTGTTAAGTTTAAGTACTGTTAAAACCTTTAGGCCTAAACTGTTGGTCAAGTCTGAGGCTCAGTTTGGCAAGGTGGTCCACTCTGAACCCTGTGACTCAACAGGAGGGTCTTCCTTATTCCTTTTTATCCTTACTCTTTTCCATCCCTAGCCTCTATGTAGATGTTTTTTTTATCCATTTTAGCCTTAGATTGATTGATTTTATATTTTAGTCCAATTTTTCTCTGTGTGCTTTAACCATCTAGTAAATAGTAGAGTGAACCTTGCCAACGAACTTTGTCATGCTTTCACTTTTATATTAAACCTGCTTTTGCTGATAGCTTTGCCAGTGATTCTTTGAGTGACCTAAAACACTCATTTGTGACAAATATCTATGGAATAAAATCAGAGTATGCTTTGGGGAGATGACAGGAGAGACAGACTTAAAGAAAAACATCACTGGCAAACATTAAAAACAAGTATTGTCACAGAGTCACTAGTTCTTTTCAGTAGTCTTAGGCTTAGCTTCACTAGTTTACTTCTTAAAACAAGGTCCCCCTGATCAGAACACACAACTAGGAACAGTCGGCTAATTTATATAAGGCACTAGGAAGAGAAACTTCAAGACAGACAATTACACAAGCTATGCTGCAAAAGCACTGTTAGAGCATTTAGACTACTGTATAAGGTCTAGTTTGATAAAGGACCAAAGAGAAGATAATTTATCACTGATGATTTAGAGGGCATTCATTACACTAAATTGCCTTAACAATTTTCCAATTTAAAAACAACAGGAAACAGAACATCAATTTGAGCAAAATAAAAGTTTAACCCATTAAAACCAGAAAATATTAATTTCAGCAAGGTCTTTGAAAAGCATCTGAGATGACAGTTTACCCTATTTTAATAAAGCAGAGGTCCAAGGAAGGTCATGTATTTGAAGAGCTCCTTTCAGAATAAATAGAAGTAACAGACACTAAATGCCAAACTCTTAAAACTGAAAGTTCATAGGTAAGTTTATTTAGGCAAATACAATTCAAGTGGGCTTTTTTTTTTAATAAAGGAAACTGAACTACTCAATCTGATTTAGATGTGTAAAAGACATTCATCTTATTAATCACCACTAATAAAAAGCAAAGGGAACAAAGAGTATTAAGTTCAGGCTACCAAGAAGCGTTGTTTCCTGTCCTCATCTATTCTGAAGCATGAACTTGATTCCCTTTTCCTGACTTAGACCGACAACTCAAATTCATTTGTCAATTAAAAATAAAGTAGAATGGTGAGACACAAAGACAAAACTAAAACACTTTCTTCCCCCCAACCCCCTTCTTCCCAGGCTACTTTCACTCCTTCATTTCCAACTTTATACCTCTTCCTCCCCATTTCAGGGGCGGGGAGAAAAATCACAGAATGGTTTTGGTTGGAAGGGACCTTAGAAATCTTCTAGTTCCAACTCCCCTGTGGAATGGGAGGTTGCAGTCAGTTCTCAAGAGCTTATCTGCCACTCCTTCCTCCTCACACTTTTCTCCTGCTCTAACACAGGATCTCTCCCACAAGATAGTCCTTCAAAACTGCTCCAGCATGGATCAGTCCTTCAGTGGAGTGTGGGTTGCCTAGGGGCTGCAATTCCTGACTGAAAACCTCCTCCTCTCTGAAGGTACAATCTCTAGAGGCTGTAGCTTCCTTCAAGGCACATCCACCTGCTCTGGCGTGGAGCCCTCCATGAGCTGTAGGGTGGATATCTGCTCTAGAGAGGTCTGCTCCACAGGCTGTAGGGAAATCTCTGTTCCAACGCCTGGAATACCTCCTACCCCTCCATCACTGACCTAGGTGTCTGCAAAGCTCTCTCTCTTGCATTTTCCCCCTCATTCCTCCTCTCACACACACTCTGATGCACAGCATTTCATCCTTTCTTAAATGTTCTCCCCAGCTTCACTGGTTCCTGTTTGGCCAGTGGCAGATCTATTTTGGAGCCAGTTGGAACTGGCTTTTTCCAGCACAGCAGCAGCCCCTAGTCTCTTCTGATGGAGGCTGCTCCTACAGTCTCCTCACTACCAAAACCTCACCACATAAACCAAATATAACTCTCTCTATACATATGCACTTTTTCCTTTTTTTCCTAATTTGTATTACCTACTTCTACCAAAAAGAAACCAATAGATGAAAATACTTCCGTAATTATATTTGTGGAATCTTTCTTTTAACTCCCACTTAGGTTTCTTGAAAGAAGGAACTTAGAATAGTGGCTGTCAATTTATCTTTTTAATCTTCTGTGGAAGGTACGAGTTTATACAGCAAATTCAAGCCTGCTAACAAAGAGCTAGCTTTACTTAATTATTTTTTGTGGTCCCAGACTATTAAATAAACAAAGCAAATTCAATCCACAGAAATTAGTGTCTTGTATTAACATCAGCTTTTAAGAACATATGTCCTGGTTCAGCAGGTGGGACCAGTTTATCACTGTGTGGGTGTGACCAAAGCTATGTATTCTACATCCTCTATTCATTTCCCATGAACTGTTAACAATGGACCATTTGCAGCAGCTGCCCAGGGCACACCCTACCCCTCAGGATGTGAGCTGGGTGTGAAAGACACCTGTGAGATAAGAGCTGTGATAACTCCCTTCCAGCAAGTCGTTAGCACCTTCACACCCAGCCTGAGGGGTCATGTCTGCTAATGGGCTATCAATGATTCCAAATACCCTAAGACTCACAGAGTGAGATTACTCATTTTGTAACTCCCTGCCCTGGGGGAGGTACTGGGTGCTCCCACCTGGACCTGAGGGGATATAATCTTGGGGGTTTGAGGACTTGAGAAACCTCTTGTTGGATCCAGAGGAAGACCAGAACCTCAACAGGAGACCGCTCCTATCGACCAGGCTGTGACTGTCATCTGTACTAACAAGTTTTTCACCTCCTTTACTTTGGACTCAGGGGAACCACGTGGGTCTCAGCACAGGGGGCAACAAACCCCATTGTGTTTGTGCCCCAGGGTGCTGTGTTACACTTCTGGGTTTTGTGGGTTAAAACCATTTTCTCTTTGTGCTATTGCATTTATTGTAATGTTTTCATTAAATTGTAACTCTGATTTATAATCTCTCTTGTGGTGGACTTGTTTCTGCTGCTGGTTTACCTTTAAACCAGCACAACATAAAAAATGGTAAGGGACCTTGATGCAAGAAGCCACTTTCTGCTTCCTGGAAAAAGGAAGTACAATTGCACCCCAGCCACCTACTTTCCAGATAAGTTTTACTGAGTACACCCTTTTTTACCTACAGAGATGTAAGGTCTCTTCAAGAGTTTCCTGATAGCAAATGGCAATCACACAAATAGGTTTTCCAGGATCTGTCTGAATTAGGCTACAGGGTTAATGACTGATACAAGCATAAGGGAAAAAAGTTTAACATTTTTAAACTTCTTTATAGCTTTAAATTGTGCTCAGCAGCACATTTAAGATGCAAAACAAAGTCTTACTTCACAGGTAACTATCATGTTTTAAGTAATTTTCCTGATAGTTGCTTATAATAAAGTTGTCTGAATGCTTTTTTGATACTTAGTTGGTTTAGTCTTGAGAATTGCTACAGCTTTTGAGTAACTTTGATATACTGTTATTTACAAGTGGTCATAGTTTGATATGTAGTATTATTCCTACATTAGCTTGGTGGCTTATTTGAAGTAGTAAAAAAACTTACTAAATACAAAGTCATCAGAGTTGTCCCAAGTAAATTAATGTTTATTGGGGAGTCTTAGTTAAAGCTCTCTAAAAGTTCAGAAGACTAGCTTTGGTCTCACTGCTTTATTTTGTTCATGTTCCTCTACTCAATTGAAAAGGCTTATTTTTTTGTTTGGTTGGGGTTTTTTTGGTTTTGTTTTTGGTGGGGTTGTTTGGTTGGTTTGGGTATTGTTTTGTTTTAAGTAATTAAGAATATTTTGCCACTTACTAGAAGAAACACAAAATTTGTTTACTAATTAAACAAGTACCGTCTTTACTAGAAGTAGAAATCTAGCAACAAAAAAAAGCTTACAAATTATTCACAAGATTCAGGAGCTTACTGACTTTCCAGAACATTTCTAGGTATAACATCAAAGCTTGACATTAACAACTTTTTTGTATTTTTTTAAGTTTCTTTAGTTTTACTGTTCATAGGTTTCCTACAAATTTACACCTAATATTACCTAAACACTTCTCTTTTCCCCCTTCCTCCCACCCCATTACTCACTATGGCTTAAGGGCCAGCATGTGCTGAATGATCTTCTTGGGTTTTTTTTCACTTGGGCCAATAATTTAATCTATCCCCTCTATCCAACTGGCTCTTTTCATAAAGCCCACAGAACTCAGTTTTCTTTATGACCTCTGACTCATGAAATCAACTAACAGGTTAAATAGGCTGTGATCAGAAAAAGGAGGAGACAGACAAAACAGATGGGTAGACTGACAGCATGATCACAACAGCTTCTATGTGTAAGTTTGCCTTGCCTTCTTAAATCTGAAGCATTCATCATATTCCCAGTTTTAGAAATATTAATTTCTTATTGCAGTAGATACTTGTTCAACTTAGCAGTGTTCTAGAATAAGAATTCAATTCCATCCCTACAAGTTCACTGTTATCCTTATCTTGCAGCAGGGAAGTTCTAACCAGGCTTTTCCAACCAAGTGAACCCTCTACACATCCTAGAACATCAGTAATCGACATTAGAGGAGCAAATTTTTTTTTAATTAAGAAAATAGCTGGGAAAACTGTACTTTCACTTTGGAAAACAAACATGAAGTTAACACTTTCCATTATACTGCTTTGACAACTCAATAAAAATTAAAAAAAAAAAAAAGGAAGCCTCCCTGGAATTAACAGTCCACTGCTCCAAATTCAGAGATAGCATAGTTTGGGGGTTATATAGCACATATTATGTATGCATGCCATGTACTCTATAGATACAACTTTTGAGGAAAAAAGTGATGCTGATAGAGCTTAAATAGAATTAAAATTCTATTATGTAAGGTATATACATGATTGTTACAGTCATTAAATGAAACTAACTGATTCTAACAAGCAGATTAAGCATCTCTAAAAAAGCATGGTCAGTCCACTTGCTCACCAGGAAGCTTTGGCACAAAGTTAAAACGTAAAGCAGTTCTAAAAAAAACAAAATAAAGGAGATTATGTAACCAAGGACTGAACGTGCTTACCTTGACTCTCCACTACTGTTTCTTACAATGTCTTCATCACTGTGCCCATTCATTGTAATTATAAAGAAGTTTAAAAGATAAATAGAAGTCCACTCAGGTTAGAAGGCAGATGTCAAGAAGTTACTTCTTGGTACTCTGTTTTCCAGGTGACTTTTTTACTCAACTGTTCTCTGCAAGATTTTTCCCAAATTGCCTAAAGTAGTAAAAGAAAAATGTTGACACAATTTGAAATATTTGATGGTTGCAACTGAAACATACTGAAAATAACCTATCCTGTCATAACACCACCAAAAGGGAGTATCTATCACATTTGGCGCCTTCTTTTTAATTGAAAATAGCTTTTGGTGTGCCATAGTCCTCTCTTAAGAACAACCTGATCTTACTTTTTAAGAAAAACAGCCTCCTGAAATACATAAATAAAAATTATGAATATTAATGCTCTAAGATCTGATTAGCAAAATCATTTTGGCACAAAACACATATCAGAAGCAGTTCTAGACACAGACATAAAGTTTACATTCTGTTGGGGGTAGTTTAAAAAATGGCTCAACTACATCAAGCTAACAAGATGCCACAGATGGAGTGATCGTTATTTAATACACATGAACATCTTCAATCAGATCTCTACCATGTCAAATGCACCTAGGAAAAGTTTAGATTCACTTTAAATGGAATGCAAATATGAACTCATTGTTAATAAGCTAAAGAGCAACGCCTCTCACAGATTTAGTTGTGTGAAAGCGAGTAGGGGCTCGCCTACAGGTTGCCGGCCTCGAGGTGCTCTTTAATACAGCCCAACGTACAGCTCATTATGGAGGCGGGGCCGCCTCGCTCCGGGATGGAAAAAGTCCTGTGCTTTGACACTATCTCAGACACCAGGGCCACTCCAGATAGTAAACAAAGGCAATGACGGAAGAAAAGTGATAGGAAAGAGCCCTGTAACCCCAGAGAAGCCGCGAAGCGAGACTAGGACCCCCGCGGCGACGAGCCAGGCAGCTTGGTGGTTCCTCACGGATCGGCCGCTGGCTGCCCAACGAGGCCAAGATCCGCGCTATCTGCCCTCCCAGGCCCAGGGTGCGAACATTCTGCCGCTTCCGGGACCGGCGCTCTCTGGGCCCCAGGAAAGATCTTCAGTGGCCATGAAACTCTCCTTGTCAGCCACTCCCTGCTCCGCGCCGATCCTGCCCGACCACCCGCACCGAGCTCTCGCGGCCTCCCGTGACCGACCGCTCCCGAGGAGAACCTAGGCCAGGGCTTCCTCCCTACCTCTCGCGAGTTCACCTCCCGCCCCCAGAAACGGCCCTCTGCTGGTGGCGCGACCCGCACAGGCGCCGCTCCTGGCCAAGGCTCCCCGGAAGTATTGCCAAGGCTGCCGCTGTCTTCCCTGCTCGCTCCTCCCCGCGGGGGGGGGGGGGGGGGGGGGGGGGGGGGGGGGGGGGGGGG
>JAWWLZ010000087.1:1531915-1541917 GCA_035041345.1 Poliocrania exsul | reverse complement strand
AGACGGTAGCAGTTAACTACTTCCTTTGTTAACTAATGGCATGGGTAGTTAGTGGCAGGGGAGAGAATTTACATAATTCCAAACTACAACAGTGACCCACCTAGTGGCTTAGGGGGAGACTGTGGATGTGGTCTATCTGGACTTCAGCAAAGCCTTTGACACCATCTCCCATAACATACTGCTGGAAAAGCTGGCAGCCCACGACTTGGACAGGTGCACTCTCTGCTGGATTAAGCTCTGGCTGGATGGCAGGGCCCAGAGAGTGCTGGTGAATGGTGCTACATCCAGTTAGCGGATTGTCACTAGTGGAGTCCCTCAGGGGTCAGTATTGGGCCCAATCCTGTTTAATACCTTTATTGATGATATGGACAAGGGGATCAAGCATATCTGCATTAAATTTGCAGATGACACTCAGTTGTGTGGGAGTGCTGTTCTGCTGAAGGGTAGGAATGCTTTGCAGAGGGATCTGATCAGGCTGAATCAATGGGCCAAGACCAATTGTATGAGGTTCAACAAGGCCAGCTACTGGGTCCTGCACTTGTGTCCTGTTGGAATTCATATGATGTTTGACCTAAAGGGGCAAAGCTGTGTGCTGCACTTGCCTATGTGAATTAGTGTGATGTAGCTTTAAGAAACTAAAACAGAGGTCAGAAACTGCTGCTGACCATCTCAGCAGATGTGAATAATTAGCCAATTACAATGAGACATTGTAATGTAAACAACATCATTAGCCAATGATCAGTGTCAGAGTGACGACACCTGCGGAAGGTTACAGTTCCAAAAGTGTATATAAGTTTGCACGCGCAATAATAAAGTGTCTGTTGCTGCTAATTCCTGTGGAATCGTCAGTGGCAGTCCTAAACCCATCCCCCTTTTACAGTGTCCCAACAACCCCATGCAATACTACAAGCTTAGGGAAGAGTGGCTGGAAAGCAGCCCAGCAGAAAATGACCTGAGGGTGCTGATCGACAGCCAGCTGAACATGAGCCAGCAGTGTGCCAAGGGGGCCAAGGTGGCCAATGGCATCCTGGATTGTATCAGAAATAGTGTGGCCAGCAGCACCAGGGAACTCATTGTCCCTTTATACTCGGCACTGGTGAGACCAAACCTTGAGAACTGTGTTCAGTTTCAGGCCCCTCACTGCAAGAAAGACATTGAGGTGCTGGAGCAAGTCCAGAAAAGGGCAACAAAGCTGGTGAAGGGTCTAGAGAATAAGTCATATGAGAAGCAGCTGAGGGAGTTGGGGTTGTTTAAGCTGAAGAAAAGGAGGCTCAGGAGAGACCTTATTGCTCTTTACAACTACCTGAAAGGTGGTTGTAGCACGGTGGGCATTGGCCTCTTTTCCCAGGCAACTAACAACAGGCCAAGCACCTCAAGCTGTGCCAGAGGAGATTTAGGTTGGTCATCAGGAGAAATTTCTTCACAGAAAGGATTGTTAAGCTTTGGAATGTACTGCTCAGGGAGGTGGTGGAGTCACCATCCCTGGTGGTGTTCAAGAAATGACTGGACTGGACATGGCACTTAGTGCCATGGTCTAGTTGACAAGGTGGTGATCAGTCAGTGGTTGTACTCGATGATCTGAGAGGTCTTTTCCAACCTAAATGATTCTGTGATTCTGTATTTTTATTCTTGATCTTTTGGAGGGAAATTGGTTTGGGGATTTTGGTTTGGTTTTCCTATCCCTGTTTCCTTTGTTTAAAACTCTTTCATTTGCAACATGAGAATTGCTGTATTTATCAGGTTAGAAGTAGTGCAATGGCTGCCTAGAAGTAGTGAGAAATATTTAGGGAAAGACTGGAGTGAAGCAAATTCAGCGATACTGCCAACAACCTATAGCTTTGGGATTTGAGGAACCAGGGTTGCATATAAATCTGTTTAATGATATCCTGCCCCTGCCTTCCATTAATTTGCTTGTTTTATGAAACCATTCATTCATATTTTTGGCTTCTGACATGTCCTGTGGTAACGAGTTAATGCATTTAGAAGCACAAGGCAGAACTAAGAGATCTGTGGATGACAGTAGTACAGGAGCTATGAATCTTTTAGATAAACTATGAGAGTGGAAACAGAAATCTGAGGATAGTTTCTTCAGTATACTGTAAACTTTGTGAGACTATTTTCAAGACTACATTAATTGTGTGTTTGAGGAAAAATAAAATGTTTGAGTTCTCCATTCCTTGAAGCATGCCTGCATATTGGTCAGGTATACTTGATTTGTTTTTACCTATTTTTTTAATTCAGCTTTTTCTGTTCCCAGTGTTCCAGACTAGCAACTTCCTAATTTGATAATGTGTACTTGTAGCTGATGCTACCATTGCTCTCCTCAGATTTTACCTGATGATCCAGATAAGAAACCCCAGGCCAAGCAGTTGCAGACCCGTGCAGATTACCTCATTAAATTACTGAATAAAGACCTTGCAAGAAAAGAAGTGCAAAGATTTACTGGTGCAGTAAGTTAATGTTCAGTAGTGAGATATCATAGTATGCCTATGGGAATGTCAGCAGATACTTGTTTTATTCTTAGTTCCACTCTCCTTTGCTTTGTGTAATTTTTCTCTGTATTGGTAATAGTATTATATGAGACTAACTCAAGGAATGTATTGCAAGTTTAATATTGTTTTTTTTCTCCCTTATTTGTATATATTCCCTACTGTTGCATTAGGCTCGGTCTCCAGTCCTGAGAAAAGTGGTGGTCATTAGTGGCAATAAATAAAATGAATGATTTCTTTAACATAAAAACCTAAACCTTTTTCTACAACTGTGGTGCAGACACTTGTCAGTTGACATAATAAAAGTACTAATTTGCATTCAGGGTAATTCAAAGAGGAAGAAAACAAGAAGTAAGAAGAATAGAGGAACAAAGGCTGCAAAAATTAAAGAAGAAATAAAAAGTGACTCCTCATCAGAAAAATCTGATGAATATGATGAGTATAATGAGGTAAACATCATTTATATAAAGACTTGAGCATTGTATGTTGTAGAAATGCAATTTTAATTTTAATATTTGAATATAAAACTAATGTTTCTGAGTAATCCATTATTACTGCTGATAATGATTTCTTCAGGTAGCAACTTTTGTTCAGGCTCAGGAAAAAATCAAGCTTGGTTAGAAAGTACAGCATGAATAAACAGTGTTTTGAGATATACAAGAGAATGCTTCTTTGTATGTCAGGGCTTTCATTATCACAGAATCACAGAATGGATAAGGTAGGAAAGGACCACTGGATCTAGTCCAACCCCCCTGCTCAAGCAGAGTCCCTTAGAGCATGTTACTCAGGATCCTGTCCAGATGGCTTTGAATATCTCCAGAGAAGGAGACTCTACACCCTCTCTGGACAGCCTGTTCCAGTCACCCTCACAGTAAAGAAGTTCTTCCTGATGTTCAGGTGGAACTTTCTGTGTTTCAGTTTCTGCCCATTGCCTCTTTTCCTGTTGCTTGGCACCATCCTCGACACCCTCCCTTCAGATACTTATATACATTGATAAGGTCCCCTCTCAGTTGTCTCTCCTCCAAGCTAATCAGGGCCAGTTCCCTCAGCCTTTCCTCATATGTAAGATAGTACAGTCCCTTAATCATCTTTGTAGCCTTCTGCTGGACTCGTTTCAGGAGCTCCATGTCTCTCTTGTACTGTGTCCCAGAAGTGGACACAGCACTCCAGATGTGGCTTCACCAGGGCTGAGTAGAGGGGCAGGATCATGTTCCTCAACCTGCTGGCAATGCTCTTCCTAATGCACCCCAGGATACCATTGGCCTTCTTGGCCACAAGGGCACACTGCTGGCTCATGGAGAATTCGTTGTCCACCAGGACCCCCAGGTCCTTCTCTACAGAGCTGCTTTCCAGCAGGTCGGCCCCCAGCCTGTACTGGTGCATGGGGTTATACCTTCTCCAGGCCACGTTGCACCTAATTTTGTGACTTTCAAGGTAGCTGAAAGGACACTAGATTCTTTGGAACATCTCTGAAAAAGAGAAAGATGAAACTCTGTTCCCTTCTCCTGTGATTGTGACTGTTTAATTTGTGGTCGGTCAAAAGTTACTGGAACAAAACTAACCAGAACAGGTCTTCTATCATCACAATGCCCTGAAAAACCAGTTCAGTCTTGTGATGCCTACTTCCTTATTGGTTTTAGCTCTTTGGAGCTTAACTACCTTTTACGGGGCAGATTTCTTAGGTAATACAAAAGTTGAATGGATTTTATCTCTCACACACCCCCATTACTCCTGCCCAATAAAGACTTGTTTTGTGTCACATCAAGGAAATGAGTGCCATAGTCCTCATTTTGTTTTGCAACTGCATCCAGCTCCATTTGATAGGTGTTAAACCTATGTCTAAAGAAATCACATACAGAAAAAAAGTGCATTTTAATCTGATGGTTACAAAGTTTTTATAGTTAGGAACTCAATTTGATGTAACATATATGCTTGTGTATTGCAGGATAAGATTGTTTCAGTGAAACGACCACATAAAAAAATAAAAGCAAGAGAAGAAAATGAAGAAAAGCCTGAGCCAGATATTGGTATAAAGAAGGAAGCTGAAGAAAAAAGAGAGACAAGAGAAAAAGAAAATAAGAGGAATCTGAACAGGGAGAAAAAAGAAAAAGAGGATAAGAAAGAATTAAAAAATATTAAAGAAAAGGGGGAAAACAAAGTAAGAGAATCCATGCAAAAAGAAAAAGAAGTAAAGGAAGAAAAGGTAACTAGGTTTATTTTTTTCTTATATAGCACTAGAAAAGGCCACCAGGTTTTTGTGAATGATTTTGAGTTGAAAAGATATTTTGGATCATTTACTTTGCAGTTCTCATTTCATTGGCATCTTATGCATTATGTCAAGTTTTATTTTTACCACTTGCGACTATAAGGACAGGCAAATGAAATGGGAAATTACCTTTTTAAAGATCCATAGCTTAGTGGGACTGAGAGTGCAAGTGGTGCAAAGAAACTTGTCTATTCTCCTTCTCCATCCCTCAGAGAGAGAAAATAAAAGGTACTGTCACTGAATGTCAGATTTTTTTCTATTTTTTTTGTTATTATTGAAGAGAATGCAGTAATTACAGTGATTGCCTAATTACAGTATAATTCCAGGCCAAACCCAAGGTTTGCTTATCAGATAAATTTTCATGTTTTGTTCTAAGGCAAATGAAATCAAGTCTGAAAATAAAGAAAAAAATAAAAAAGTTTCATTGTTGGATATTCCAGTTCATATTACTACAACTAATGAACAAATTCCAATATCAGATGAATCTGAAGAACTGGATCAGAAGACATTCAGTGTGGTAAGTCCCTTGTTGATAACTTAGTGTTTACACTTGATATTCTAAATTAGCACAATTTCTGATGTTTTTGATTCTGCTATTAGGCATTATAATACAGATATCTATTGCCAGTGAAATCTTAGATCAGTGAAGGTTTATCGACACTATACTAAATTCAGTTTCGTTTTCAGGCCAGCAATTTTATTTTATTGCATTTATACAGTATAGTGAAGAGCATTTGTCTAGTTGTCTGTGTGCTGGATAGTTTTAAAATACAGACTGTAAAGATCCATCCTCAAGAATAAATCCTGGATACTGCTTCTTAAAGGACAAAATTGAATGAATTTTAATGCAGCTGCTGTAGTCTCTGACTTGGCCTTATCAAATACCCCTTTGTTCTTTGTATGCTAACAAGAGAATTTAAGTTTCAAAGTTGCTCTTGAAGTAGTACAAACTTCCTGCATTAGACAGAGGAAGGAACAAATCCTAAAGTCCTTAGAAATATCTTGCCAGAGTAATATCTCTGATATGAAAAGAATTTCAGTTATATCACTACTTTTGATGGCAACAGAATCAATATTGGAAGAAAAAAGGAAGGTATGTAACATTTTATAGGTCAATTGGGGCCTTTGGAAAGATGCTAAGGAGTTACTTTGAACAGCTACTTTTCTGCTGTGAAAGTTCTATCATTCAGCTCTCAACAGTTGTTACTGCTAGATAGGTTTACTGGGTCTACTGTGGTGCTGTCTATGAGAAGCAAATTATCTTGTTTTTTCATTGGTATGGTACTGACCAGTTTATCTATGTGGGAGTTGTTGTTTTGTGTTTTGTTTTTTTATCTGAATGATGTTATAAGTGACTCATCCATAATTTCCAGGATATCTTGTGAGTGACTAAGTGACTGAAAATCACACAGTTCCCATGTACAATTGCTCTTCTCTGTTCACATCTACACTTAAGCGGTGTACTTTGTAAATTGTCTTTTTAAAGGTTGCTTTAAGCTGTGGTTAGTGAAATGGGTAATGTAGCTGCTTAATTACTTAATGGCATGAACTGATAATGGAACAGCTTTACTGATTTTTGAGTTGTCCCTAGATGTTGCCACAGTGATGGTGATGTTCTCCAAAATCCCTCATATTTTTGATTCTGGATATACAGACTTGACTCTCTTCCTAAGTGGGAGCAATTCTACATTGGGTTTGCATATAGAACATTTTTTTGGCCAGGCCCTCTGTTCTGGAAGGTATATTCATCATTATGCCATAATCAGAAGAAATCTAATACGCATGTTTATCTTTTAAAATGGAAGTTACTGCTGTGGGTTGTTGAGGCTAACTCATTTGACTTTTTGTAAAAATATGCATTTCATCTGTCTACCTTGCCATTGTGATTGAATGGTATTTCCAAGCAAGTGTCTATAATTTAAAACATGCTAACTGGTTTATCTGTATTTACTATTAACATGTTTGAATTAGTGTGAAAATTCAAGAATACACATAGGAAATATATCTATCAGTACATATGTGTTTCATCACTGTTACTAATTTAGGCACACCTAAACTAGATTTATCCTAGTATCTGCATAGCACTCAGGCTTAAAAACTGCTCAAAGGAATGCTGATCCTCTGTTGAATGCCAAGTTTAATTGTTGCAGAAAGTATCTACTTAAAATATATTAAACATTCTCATACTTAATCTTGACACTGACTTTATATACCTTTCAAGGCTCTAAAAAGTAAAATAAGTCTTATCCTTGTCTTGGTTTAAAGACAAATATTGTGAGGCAGGAACTCCAATAAGATGAACTCTCTCCCCTTTTATAGAGGGGCAAAAAAAAATGCGAGGAGGTTATAATTAAAAAAATAACAGTTTGCTAAAAAGAAATAGCAGTAACTACAAAGATACAGAGGAAATGGTTTACCCACAGAGGGGAATCCACCACCCATGTGGCCCCCCAGGAACAAAGGGGAACAAAATTACATAGGTTTTTTTCCCCCACCAATCACCTCCTTCAGATCTTAACTGCAGCGGTGGTACCAGTTCAAAGTCTCTTTGTTCCCTGGCTTTGGAGCAGCGGGGGGTGCAGCTGTCCTGCGATGGGCGAGCAGTGAGCAAAGCAGGGTAGCTCCTGCTTGGCTCATTTGTACCTTGGAGCTGTCCACTTCAGCACCGCAACTCTGTACTAGCACTCTGGAGGAGAAATGGGAGGAGGAGAATTGGCAGGTGGCAGAAGGGGCCAAATTTCGCCATGGAGTTTTTGGGGATAGTCCATACCACTTCGACAACCAAGGCAAGATGGAGCACTTCCAGTTCCTGATGCGGCTTTTCTGCTGTCCTGGCCTGGCAGGGATGGCTTCTGGCCCCAGCTGAGACCCGGGAAACAACTTTTACCTGTGGCAAAATCCTCCCTCCCCTCCAACTCCCCATGCCGGGAGGGCAGATTGGCCCCCTTCAGATGATGTAATGATATGAATATTCATTGCTATAACTCTCTTCCCTGGCTTGTAACCATAACAGTCCTATATACTTGTGCTGAAAGTTAAACTTGTGATTGGAAAACCTAGTTATAATAATTCCTTTCTCTCAGAAAATCTTTAATCTTTCTTACATACAATTGAATGCTTTCATATAGGAGTAAATTTTCATCTGGCTTAAAAAATCTACTTTTTCCATATGAAACCTTGTAGTAAAACTAAAAGAGCTGTGAGCAGAGATTTGTTTTTCATTTGGCTTACAACAGTAATGTCTTTGCATATGTAAGGATGAGTCATGTTTTAAAATTTTTATCATCTTTTTATTTTTGAATAATTTATTCCTTTTTTACGTTTTATAGTGCAAAGAAAGAATGAGACCTGTCAAAGCAGCTCTGAAACAATTGGATAGACCAGAGAAAGGCCTTTCTGAAAGGGAACAGCTGGAGCATACTAGACAGTGCCTAATCAAAATTGGGGACCACATTACTGAATGTCTAAAGGAGTACACAAATCCTGAACAAATTAAACAGTGGAGAAAGTAAGTTATTCTGCATCATTTTTCTTGAAAATGGGAAATCCATAATAGCTTCTATTAAGCAGCATAGTTTTTAATTATTTCTCTTATTTCTTATTCTCACTTTCTTTTATTTTTCTGCTGTATTAAATAAGGACTTATAAAAAGATGATTATAAATGGTTCCGACTTTTATTGGATTCACTTTTTTATACTTGCATAGCAATGCATTTTGTTGAGTAGGTGTAGTCATATTACTTTTTAAAACCAAAAGCAAACAGAAAATAACTGTATTTAGAATATATTTAATGTCTAGTGGAAAAGAGTTCTTATCATTAAAGAATCTGACTTTTTCAACTTTGAAGTTTGTTTTGGTTTTTTATTCATGCTAAAAATAGACCATTATAAATTTGTGTGTTTGATTTTGAGTTGCAGAATCCTTTATTCTTTTTAAAAATATACTCTAAATTTAAATCAGATATGAACTGACTTGATAAAAAACATTTATCATAACATACTCCGAAATTTATTTCAAAATGAAAGAAGAATTTTAAGTGTTCTTATACATCTGTGAGGTGATAACATTGGAAAAATAAGAAAAATGTTGGTTTATAAGCTTGCTATATTTTGTTGTTAAGTTCTTAATACATTTTGAGTTAGATCTATCATAATGTGTACTTTATTCCTTTATGGTTGCAAATATGATTGCACTTCTATGTATGACACTCCTCACTCAAGTGATTAATTTTCTTGCAGACTGTTGTTAACACAGAATATTTCTACTGTTTGTACTTGTTTTATTTTAAAATATTGAGGTGAACTGAAATACAAAAACAATATCCATGTCTTAAAGACACTTTAGTAAACATTATGTTTCTTTAAGTGGAAATTCATAGTAGGATCACAGAATCATAGAATTGTTAAGGTTGGAAAAGACCTCGTCGAGTCCAACCATTAACCTAAAATTGTCATGTTCCCCACTAAACCATGTCTCCAAGTACCACATCCACACATTTTTTTAAAGCTCTGAGGGCAAGTGATTCCACAACTTTCCTGAGCAGCTTGTTTCAATGCCTGACCACCCTTTCAGTGAAGAATGAGTATAAGAGAGCTACTATAATGTTAATTCTTAATAATGCTACAGTACCATATATAGATTATTAAAATATTTATTTCATCTGTCTTTAATAAGGCATAGAATTTAGTAAAGGTATTCATGCTATATTTCTTATACAGATGACATCAGGAACACCATTGGGTGTCTGTGTCTACTTTTGCAAACCTCTAGGCCAAAACTATAATGTTTAAATCATCACAGTAAAAGAGCAGATAGATGCTTCTTGCACATACACACTTGCCATGTTTCTGAACTAAACACTAGTTAGAACAGTCCATAGTCTTTTAAGTATTTCACCTGTAAACTTTGCTAAAAGAATTCTCAACTAGGTTTTGTCTTCATGATACCAAAAGCACTGTTTTATTTTACTTTCTTCTTTCATAGCATAGATTAGGATCAAAGATTTTGGCATACTGTTTCCATCCTCTTTCAGATTTCTTGTTTGGTTTTAAAAGCTTTGACCAGGCTTTGGAATTCCGTGGAAAAATCCTGTCCCTGATATCTGTAGGAAATTAGGCACATAGGTCAAATTTCTTATATTGCAAGAGATTTCAAGTTTGGAAGAATCTTTACTGAGTAGTAAATATTCAAGTTTTCTGACATATTTCAAACAATCTTTCAAAAGACTTGCACAACAAATTGAAAAC
>JAWWLZ010000087.1:1472130-1486999 GCA_035041345.1 Poliocrania exsul | reverse complement strand
ATGCGTATGGTCTTATGTAAAATAAGTGTTAAAAAAATCTTCTACAAACATTGAAAACTTAGTCTTATTCCATCCATGTTGTAGGTTACCCTTTCCATTCCTGAAAGTTGTCATATAATGATATTAATGAGATGGTTACCTCACTTGTACCAAGCCACTATGATGAGTTATTTTATTGTTCAACACAGCTGTCCTACATGCAGGTTGAGACCCTGTATTATGGATTGCTCTCACTTGGGTTACAGATAAAACCAGTAGCTATGAAATACAGTGTGTTGCAGATAATATTCTGAGTAATACGCTGAATATCTTATGTGATATTGAGTGTTCAAGATCATAAATTATATTGCTTGCCTCTTGTTTTAATATCTGATTCTGATTTGTTTTCGCACATGGCTATAGTATTTAAATGTGGATACTATCTATAGACAGTTCCTTTGTGGCTGTCAATAAAATCATCAGATATATCAACTTTGTTTTGTGCTGAAAATTATCTTCCCATTTCCCATGTCTCCTGTAGCTTGAGTAGTTGCCCATTTCTGCACCTTACCAGCTTTTTCTTTTTTGGAATGTGTTTTAGTTGTGGGGAAAGGATCCTGTTAGGCAGCTCTTTTGGGAAATGAGCATTTGCACTTAGGATTATCATCATTGCTTTCTAGCTCCCATGTTGCTGGTTGTGGCAGTGAACGCTTGTCAGTTTATTTATATTGAGGAGGAAGTACATTTCTAGTAGTTGATAACATTTTCCCTTAGGTAGATTTGGTTTTAATCTTTGTTTTGTGACACAAAATTATCTACTACTCTATCTCTGTCTTGATGGCTCAGTGAGCTCAAATCTGGTCACTGCTGCACTTGCACTGCTTCTTGTGAGGTTTGACCTCTACTGGTTCAGGTGGTTCCTGCTATAAATATGTCCTATAACATGCAACTCAAATACCAGGTTACAATAGTTTAAAGGCATATCCATTACAGTCTACTCTTGGTCCCTTTGTACAAGGCCATAGGGCTTAACATTGCAATGAGCTCCTCCCCTTGTCTCTGCTCTGACTTCACAGACTGCAGTCCCTTAGGAGTGTGCCTGCTCCAAGTGTAGCCTTATCTATGCGCTGCAGTCTCCTGAGGTTATACCTGCTGCAGCACAGACTTATCCACAACCACAGCTGCTTTGAGGTGCCTCTGTTCCAGCATGGCCTTTTTCGTGGGCCACAATCCCTTCAGAGATGTGCCTGCTCCAGTGTGGCCTTAGCTACAGCAACAGTCCCTTCAGGAGCGTACCTGCTATGTTGTAGACTTATCCACAGCCACAGATGCTTCAAGGTGTACCTTCTCCAGTATGGACTTCTTGGGCCACAATCCCTTCTGAGGCATACCTGCTGTGGCACAGATGTAAACATGGCCACAGATGCTTCAGTGTCCTGCTCCCATGTGAACTCATCCACAGGTCACAGTCCCTTTGACTTGAGCTCACAAAGTTCCAGCCTGTCCAGTACAGCAGCAAAGCCCATGTGCATGCACGATCATTGCTGTTATCAAAATGTTTCCAGACACAGCAGAGTAAGATGATAAGCAGCCACTAATGAGCACTACACTTCAATTTACATTCAGGCAAGTGAGCCCACAGCAAGCTCAGGAGCCTGCTGACTACTAGCTAAACATCACTAACAGCTATAAACTTGACCTAGCATGTTCCAGTCAAATCTGTTGTTATCTTAAACCCTTCAAGCTCCTCGTTGGGCACCAAAAATGCCTATTGTGGCTTAACTGCCGGAGTGAGATGGGAGAGAGAATTTGAAGGTTCCCTTTTTCCATTTGCCATAGCTTACAGCTAGCATTTCATTTTAAACAGACTGGTAATATAACAAATCAAAAAGGAGCTTGACCATGCTGCTTGATTTGGGACATGTTTAGTCAATTTCTTAATGCCTATCACCTAAGGTCTGTGGTATCCAACAGGCTTACAATGTGGCATCAGTGCTTTTAACCTGATTTTTTTTTGTCACAGGCTCTCAACTAGACTATCTGATGCTGAACACTACTTTCCTTGGGGTTTAAAGACAAGTTCAAAGGGTTATATCTTTTCATCTTGAAAATATTAATTGTCCAGACAAAGGAATTCTTTAATTAAAAAAACAGTTGTGGAAATTACTCTGTAAATTATTCATACCAGTTATGATTGTAGTGCCATACCTTTGCTTTTTATTAATAGCATGCTTAGATATGGAAAAAATGTTATATATCCAAGACTGGATAGTATGGTTGTCCTCAGAATTAGCAAAATAGTGTTGATGCTGAACTCTTCACACTTTTTAGAAAAATCTATAGAATATTCAAAAATAAAGTTAGTAAATAGCTTGAGTTGTTCCTTAGGTCTTACAGTTATAATATTGCATAAGAACATACTGTTTTCCTGTATAAGGCTTTTTATGTATGAGCACTGAAAGTTCCTTGTTACCTGTAGAAGTTTGTTACTACTGAATCTTGTTCACAATCTGAAATATGAACTACTGACTGGAGGCTCTCCTTGTTAACTTCTACAGTGAATTGTGAAATGGGGCTTGGATCTATGAGGCTTTATGTTAGTAGTAATAGGCATATGAACACAGTACAAGTAAAATCTTATAAGAGCAGTGTCACGTGAAAAGGAGGAGCAGAAATGCGAAGATCTCTTGTCCTACCTGTATTAATATAAAGTTATTATCTATAAGCGTCCCAGAACAATCAAAGTCTTATGAACCCAGCACTGCCTGCCTGACACTGGGCAGAATATAGGCTGGAAGGGTCTTCAACCTTCCTGTGAGGACCACACTTTAGCCAGGGAGAACTTTCTCCACGAAGATATTAGCTATAAGTGTCCCCAGAACAATCGAAGCCATATGAACCCAGCACTGCCTGCCTGACACTGGATGGAACACAGACTGGAAGGGTCGTCGACACTCTGCTATGAGACCACACTTAATAGCAAGAAAGAACTCTCTGTAGCAGCTCCTGAAGTAACTTTTTATTAATGCAAGTATGCGACAGTTATTGTGGGTTTCACGTTGCTGGTGATAACATTAGCTGCAGGATTGTATTTAATTGATGACCAAAAACCCCAAGAGAAACCAGCACAAAACACACTCTACAGACAAGCACACCAAACTTAAGTTTCAATACAGAACTTGAGCAGTTTATCCCCCACGACAGACTTAACTAACAACAGAAAACTACTAACCAGAAACACAACAATCTAAAACACAAATCTAGAACCCCCTCAGTAACACAGTAACAAAATGAACTGCACACAACCTTCTCTGTAACACAAAGCAAAAGGAAAGAATATAGCTGTGTCCATTAACACACGTTAACAATTAACACTACGCACCTTAAAGGAACGCAACAACCACTATAAAGTGAGATATATACCCAGTAAGTTATGAGGTGTAAGGCAAGTTCTAATTATTAGTATTAAAGTAGCAAAAGACAGTTGGTAAGTAAGGTGCCTGTAGAGTAAAGATATAGCCCAGTGAAATTAGCATCAAAGTAGCTGTGAGGTAAAAGTGAAAGCATATTATAAGGGTATAAGGTACTTCATAAGGTATATCGTAACAGGCATAGTATAAGATAGAATGTATAAAGTAATAGGTGTTGTAAGAGAGTAAAGTATAAGATATAATATATAAAGTATAGCGAGTACATAGTTTCTCACCCCTACATTGTCCGAAGAGGTGGGAAGAGACAGGGCAGCTCCTCTCAGCTACCCCTGTAGATATGATGACATTTCTCCCCAATTTTTGCTCATGCCCAATCTCTTTTATACTTTTTTTTTCTTAGGTTTGAGTGACTTTAGTCAATAATTGGTTTTGGGGTGATAGATGACATAGGACTGAGGGTTGGCTCCCTGTGTTCCCAGAAGATGTTGCAAAGGACAGCCATGTCACCTCTACAACACTCCACCCTTTGTTAATCTTATCAGTCTGGCTTTAGCACTTTTGGAAAGCCACTGGGATTTCTTTGTCCTCTGGCAATGGTTCTGGGAGCACCCCTCCAGCAGGCTGAAGCATTTGTCTCAGCTCATCAAGAGCTTATCAGGGCTATCACCCCACAAGCAGGTAGTAACAGTAAAGATAATTAAAAGTTAACTATAAGGGGTTCATGATGTTTGGAAAAAATCCACTTTCAGAATGCAATGCTTACTGATCCAAAAGGATCTCAACTAAAAAATTCCATTTGTATGGGTGAAGTTGGTTACAAGTGAGTCCTTTAAACCTATATTCTCAATCGTTAATTATGGAGTGTATTTTATCATTTGCTCATTATCTTTTAAAACAATAGATGTAATCATACAACTGAGTGTCCAGGAAAACTGAACAGGGACAGATTTTTTGGTTTGTATGTGTTAAAGTTTGTATACAAACACATCTCCCTTGACTTTCCTTTGCACTAATTTGAATATTAAAAGGTTTTTAAAAACAACTGATAAAAAATTAATTTTTCAAAGAAAACTAACAGATCCACAGTTCACAGAATGACCCATTTTTATCCTCCATAGAACTTGAATAAAAAGTGACAAATTTGACCAAAAGTGTTCATGACAAAGACAATTGAAAAATAAGCTGTTTTGATTCAAATTGCTTGATCATTAAGGCTGAATATAGTACAAAGATACTGATATGCAATGTAAATATAATTTTTTTCTTTAAATTACTGAAAAAAGCATCTGAAACAATGGTTCTTTTGAGCTGTGATTTGTAGTAGTATGCTTGGTGTAGCACAGAATCTGGTTTGAAGCTCAAGAACATTAGGTGTTGTACTGTTTGAGGTTTTAGATCATCTGACTTGGCAACTATAGTGGCAGAGTAACTTGGTACTATGACAAAAAAACATTACTGTAAATGTAATTTGTTTCTAAATCATGTTTCTATTGACTTTTCCACAAGTATCCCCTCTGTTCAACTACTTCGCCAATGTTGTTACTGTTTTGGATTAATTTAAAATGGATCATATTACTTTTAATATTGTGTGTACATGACCTATATGAGTGTATACAGGTGATAATACTAGGTATCCTGTATTTTCTAGATGATGGAACAGAGGGGAAAACTTGATCATTTTCTGTAGAGATAAAAGAGAAGTTAATAAATACCTATTCTACTTAGCACTTCAGACAATAAACTTCAGTGTCTTAGTAGAGGGGAATTTACTGTTAATAAATACAAACATGCCAGTGAAGTTAAGAAAAGGAAGAAAATAACCTTTATTTCTTGCTTTAACAGTTATTACTCAACCAAGCCCATCAGTTTCTCAACCTAGTACTTCAAAGGGTGAAGAGAAAGCTTCTGAACTGCCTAAACCAAAGAGGAACAGATGTTTCACATGCAGAAAGAAGGTTGGCCTTACGGGTATGATAGCACTTTGTCAATACTGAATAGATTTATATGATTAGTTGCCTCTTACTAGATTAAATATGTTGAAATCTGTAGGCATTAAGCTTTTTCTTGCTGTTTCAAAACCCATAATGTGAGATCCCTTAATAAAGCCGATATTTGAAAATATTAATTTCACTTAATCTGTTTGTTACAGTAGATGCAAATACCCCCTTTGTACTGGCCAAGCCCTTAATTTATAGCTTTCATAAGTCCGAAGCTTCCCAGTGATGTTACTTTTCCTTTTCTTTTTACAGGATTTGATTGCCGATGTGGAAACTTATTTTGTGGACTTCACCGTTATTCTGACAAGCACAACTGTCCATATGATTACAAAGCAGAAGCTGCAGCAAAAATCAGGAAAGAGAATCCACTTGTGGTGGCTGAAAAAATCCAGAGAATATAAACTAGCCTACTTGTGAAAAGAGTGACTTTTATTTGTTTTAATATACCCTAGAAAGGCATTAAAGAGCAGATGCATGGCCATTTTCTTTTGTTCTCTAAAGTTTTAATTTTAGCCTTGTCTGTCTTAATGATATTTCAGAATGTTTGAGT
The DNA here is from genome assembly GCA_035041345.1 of Poliocrania exsul. Classification (NCBI taxonomy): domain Eukaryota; kingdom Metazoa; phylum Chordata; class Aves; order Passeriformes; family Thamnophilidae; genus Poliocrania; species Poliocrania exsul. The sequence continues at coordinate 1,481,042 of JAWWLZ010000087.1, read as the reverse complement.
GTTTGTTACAGGCAGAATTGGATAGATACAGTCCTTGAAAACGTATATGCTCTTCTCAGAATATGATTGGATGGTCAGAACCTGCACAGGAATACACATGCACAGAAGACAGATTCTAGTTCACATGTGCTAAACAAATGTATACTTCATGTTTGCAGCAGGTCTGCCTTTTGAGCTGTTCAAGGTGTATATCACTAGGCAAAGACTGTACCTGTTTCGGAGAAGGATATGTCAGAAAGGCTGATGGTCTACTATCCATTTAAAGTCTTATTCTACTTTTAGTTTCCACACTTCATTGTTTTCTAGCAGAATATAAGACATGGAGAGGGCTCTACCACCCAGTAACATGAGTGTTGATGCCATATTTAATAAAAAAGTCATTTAGCAATTGCAATGAGAAAAATGGGGGGGGGAAGAGATATATATGAGAAGAAATCTATTTTGGAACATATAGCATTGCCTTGAGAATCATGAAAATAATTTCCCAAAGGAAATGTCCTGTTAGAAACTTAAGAACTGGCCTGCAACACTTCTCTGCTTTTCCTTGCATAACTAATAACATTGTGTAGCACAATATTGTGCCAAGATTGACTTACAAAACAAAAGCTATGTGTGGGATTTTTAGACATACCACAGCAACTCTATCAATTGACACATGCATCTGTGTAAGTTGCAGAAGTATTCTAGCAGTTTATTATTCATATACTTCTTAAATTCAGTGTGTTCTGAGTTCAAAAGAATATTACGAGCTTTTTTCAAATTTTAAAAAAATGTTTTAAATGTAACAATTGTTGGGTATAGAAATCATACCCAACATATGACTCCTGTAGGCTTAAGTGGGAGCTGGAACTGCTCTTGGAGGGCTGCTTTATCATTTTCAATTGTACTTGGGTGTAGGACTGTAGTGTTCTTGGGTGTATTGCATGGGCTCCATCATTTACAGCTTTGTATAATAACTAGAAAGGGCAGTAGAGTTCGCTGATGCTTGTCTGGTGATATCACTTCTGTGTTATAATGGAAGGGGTTTTTATGATGTATGAAACTTGTGGTGGTTTTTTATATAATCTAGTATAGTGTAGACTACTGTTGTAATGCCTCTTCTCATGTGTAAATAGTTGGGTATGTGCACAAGATGCTACTTATGATTTTTATTGCAGTGTTCAGTCTTAGTTTTTTAGTTCACTATTAAAAGCATCAAGCTTTTGCTTTAACTTTGTTCTTTCAATTTAGTTATCAGATATGCAAGCATGTACAGATAGTTCATACTTAGGTATTGCACATAATCACACTATCCAGCATCTATGCTCTGTTGTATTATATAAATAATAAAAATCATGTACAGAAGGAAATACCTTTTTGTGGTAGTTCATTGGTTTATTGCTGTAATTTAAAAGTGGCCCTGTGTAGGTTGGGGTAAAAAGCTAGTACTAGGTTTGCATAGATCTATTTTTTTTAACCTGTCTAACCTTCTCCTATTTCTTATTTTGACATACCAACTTTTTTAAGATGACTTGTTGAGGTCAGAGAAGCATGAACAACTGGAATACAGGTAACTACTTGATGACCAGACAAAGATGTCAGCAAACAACAATGTACTTAAAAGGGAATGAATTAAATATTAGCAGTGAACTTTAAATGTTTTTGTTCTGTTTGGGGATTTTGGGTTGGTTTTTTTCTTCTTTTTGTTAGAGAAGTTGTTTTCAGTGGATCTGTTCTAATACAGCCAGTATACCGACTGCATTATTTTGTTAAAATCTTCATCAGAAGGCCTGGGCAGAGTTGTCAGGGTCTGTATCCAAATGCGAATGCGACGTACACCAGACATACCTTTCCCAAGGAGAAACAAAAGTACAGAGCACACAACGCATGTTGACTTGAAAGAATCTGTCTTCACTGCTGAATAATACATAATAATAGTTTATATCAGAAATGTGTAATGTGCATCCCATCAGTTAGTACTTACACTCAAGAGATAAGTTATTACTGCTGCCACTATATATATATATTTCTGATAAGGGAACAAGGGCATGTTCCGGGCCTTCATGTGCCAGGATGAATTTTATTTTTTTGTGGAACTATTTTAAAGCATGAAAATTATAATTTTTCCACCTTTTTGTCTTTAAGTAAAATCAACTCATCTGCATCAGGAAAAGCTTGTTCAGTGTGGGGGTGAGGTTTTGTGTTTGTTTTGTGAATGCACCTTGGAACTGGATATTTGAGGAGAATGTGTCCAGATTTGGGATATTTTCAGGGTGAGAGCATTTTAGGAAGGATAACCATACTGATACTAGTACTTAATGATTCTGACGGTCCCCCTTGCATTCATTTGCTTTTTTAATCTGGACAAAGGCTTGTTTAATTTAACTCTGTAGATCTCAGGAGGAAAGTATGAAATGAGAAATCTCTCATTGTTCAATAAAATCATTATTTATTGTATAAAGTGTTGACAGGTGGGATACGAGCTTGTATTCAAAACTAAGCTTTTTTCTGTTAATTCATAAGAATCTATAATCATTCAAGAGCACTAATTTCATTGAGGCTCATTACACTCAAAGAGGGGGAAGGCTGGTAAATAAGAGTGGGTACAGACAGAGTGTGATAAAGGGATCTTTACTTTTTGGTGCAAACTGTGGTACATACCTCTTGGCAAAAAAAATATGAATATAGGTACAGAACACTTTGGATTTTGATTTTGTCCTTAAATCTAAAGTGACAAATGGTTATGACAAGGTGACCCCCCCCCCCCAGTTAATCAAGGGAAACCAGGTGATGTAATCTTTATGGATTTTAGCAAAGCTTTCAATACTGTCTCTTACAGGATCCTTCTGGACAAAATGTCCAGTACACAGCTGGATAAACATGTCATGTGATAGGTGAGCAACTGGTTCATGGGTCGAATACAGAGGATAATAGTGAATGGGGTAACATTAGACTGGCAACCTGTCTCTAGTGGGGTTCCACAGGGCTCCATCTTAGGCCCTGTGCTCTTCAACATCACTTACTTATTCTTGTCTCTTAAATCTCTAGCTAGGATTATGGCTACACAATAGTGGTTTCCATAGGATTGTGTGCAAACTTAAACCTGAAATTTGGAGAAAGAGCAACAAGTTTCCTGTGGTGTTTTGAACCAGTTGCTGTAGGGTAACTAACTGTCAGATAATTAGGTTGGTTGTGGTGTATAATGATGTAATGAAGTTCAAAAGTCCTGACTACATTCTGAGACCTTGCTGGTATTTGACCCTTTGAAAATGTGTTTTTGATAATCATATATTCTAAACCTAAATAGTGAAGCTTCACAGGCATTCTATTTCAGCTCTATTTTTTTTTTTAATTCAGAGTGATTCAGAAGCAGGTTTGGCACTTCAGACTGATATATGAAGCATATTTTACTCTGTATCTGTAGGATAATACATGAGCTTACTTCTTGTCATTGATTATCCCTTTCTTAAATATATAAATAATTGGCTTACTTAATAACTGCCATGAGGTTTTCTATGTGTGGTGTAGTTAGTGTACTTCTATTCATAAATCAGGCAAAAGAGCATGAAGACAGATTTTCAGTATAAAGTATGTGATAGCAAATATGTGGCAAACTTATGCTTGTAAAGTTTTACCTTTGGTTTTATTATTTCCTTTTGCATTAAGTTAATGGAACATTTTTTATATGCTTTGCTGTACAGGAAATGCAAAGGAACAGATTTAAACTTCAGGCTTTATCTTTTGCTTTTTTTGTTTGAATTCAGACCTAAAAGCTACATCTGCTTTTTATTTTTCTTCTTTCCATAATGGAAAAAATCCACAACAAAATAGATGGAAAATTTTCCATGGCATTCTGTTACTTCTTACAGCTGAAGAAATGGCAGATGTGGGGGCTTGTATTGCTGAAGAAGGCCCTGTAAGAATATTGGGAAGGTGGAAATTTGCTCCATGAATGAATAACTTAGGATAAGTATTTCAGCAAGGTGCATCTCTCTTCCTCACTTTAATAAAGGGGGTTAATTTTAATGTGTTTACAGATATGAAGTGCTTTTTTCAAATGTGTTTCACGTATGGAACAGGATCTCCCCAACAGCAGAAATATCCTCAGATAAAGTACCAATTTACAGTAGTACCTCTACATGAAACACAAGCAGTAGAGCTGTGTAGGATAGAGCTTTCTCCCTTAAAGCACCATGAAGTTGGTCTAGTGTTTGGGGGTTTTTTGTTTAGTTTTGTTTAGAAAACAAGTCTGGTCAGTTAACCTTGTCTGGTTGCCAGGTATCCACCCAGTTTTTCTCACTGCCCCTCCTCAGTATGACAGGGGTAGAAAAAATAGTGAAAAAGCTTGTGGATTAAGATAAGGACAGGAAGATCACTCAGTGACAACCATCATGAACAAGACAGATCTGGGGAAGATTAATTAAATTTATTGCAAATTAAAAATAGAGAAGGATAGCAAGAAAAGAACAAACAACACCTTCCCCCCACCCCCTTCTTTCCAGGCTTGACTTCACTCCGAAGTCTTCTGCCTCCTCCCCCCCCCACATTCTTAAGCATGGAGACTGGAGGTCAGTTCATAAAGTTGACTCTGCTGCTCCCTCCTCCTCACCCTCTTCCCCTGCTCCAGTGTGGGGTTCCTCCGATGCTATACAGTCCTTCATGGAATTCTCTATGGGTCCTTTCGACAGGCTGTAGTTCCTGCTGATTTGCAGAAAGAAGACTCTCTATCCAGTAAGGTTATAGAGAGGTACGTTTATTCCAGGCCCGCGTGCATAGGGGATGGCTCCTCCAAAAACATGCACACCTGGTCGAGTTAACAACTGGTTTATATGCAACTAAGTCATACATATTCATTATTTTTTCTTGCATAAACATTATTTTCTTAAAGAAGGCAGGGTTATTATAATGAGTTTCAAGAACTGATTTCCATTTTCTCCGCCCTGTGCCACTCCTTCTTGCGCCTGCGCCTTTCCTCCTGGTAATTTGGGGCAGGGGTCTCTGGTGGTCTTTGGGAATGAAGTTAGTGGTCTTCCTCCCATGAACTTTTTACCTTTTGCTCAAAACTGCTTCAAACTGGATCTGTTGGCAACTGTAACTGGTCTAATTGGCGAATTTCTCCACTTATCTTGTTCTTTTTACATATTTTCTGATTTATCTTCATTTCATAGGGTATCCTGGCTGTTTTGATTAGTCCAAGAGGCTCTGGGGCCTCTTGGTATGGCATCTTCAAGGACAGGTCTGTACCTTCTGATTTTTGCCATGTTATACAGTGAATCTTATAATAACTACTAAGCAAATTCTATGATAGGTATATCGATTAATAACATCAATAATAAGCATAAGTCCCCCCCCAATCACTGCTAAGAGCCTGCTCCTGTGTGGGGTCCTCTATGAGTTGCCTGTGTCACCATGGTCTTCTCCACAAGTTGCAGGAGACTCTGCTCTGGTACCTGGATGTTGTGGTTTTAGTTGACTGGGAAACAGAAAGTAATTTTAACATCATGACATCACCTGGAGCGGGGGATAGTTTTAGAAAGTGGCCGGAACAGGGGGATCCTGTAAGAAAGCATCCTGGGAGTTCAAAAGATTGAAAATAAAAAAAACCCAGAGCTTCCAGTGCTGGCACTCCTCTTCCTGGGCGAGTTGCTGAGGAAAAAGACCACTGCATTCCCCACGCTGGGCATTTCGGAGAGTTATCTGGGTCCAGCACAGCATCGACTGCTTTTCAGGCAATTTCATGGTATTCTCGCTGCTAGCTGCCTGGAAGTAAAAACCGGCACTGCGGCAGCCATCCCAAGTCAAAAGCTCGCCCTGTCGCTGCCCCCACGCCACAAGCTGCCGGCACTCAGAGAGGAGCCCTATATTGGACACAGCTCACCATCGGAGACAATTCATGCAACCAGCAAGAACCAGAGAGTTTCCTGTACTCACACCAGCATGAAGTAGATACCCAGGTTTTGTTTCGATTTAGGGAGGTGGAATCAGCGGGGGAAAACTCTCCGCCATCTTCCCTGTATTCCCTTTGTTTGCCAGGGGCAGGGGAGAGCCACACGGCTGGGCAGTCTCCAGTCTCTTCAGGGGAGGGGCTGGAGAGGCAGACCATTTTCTCCCTGTTACCCGTATGGTTACTGTGTTCTGCTGTTTTGTTTGGTTTGGGTTTTTTCCTTATTAAAATCATTATATCTTTTTTCTTCATTCAGGTTCAAAATTTGTCAGTAGTTTTTTGGGAACGGAAATAAACAAAAGAGGAAGAAGGGTTTTACATCATCAGAGGCCCCATCTCCTAAAACATATTGTCAGTAAAACAAGATGCTGGAGTACCTCCTTACCTTTCTTCTTCACTGACCTTGGTGTCTGCAGAGTTCCTTCTCACATTTTTCTCACTCTTCTCCCTCATGGCTGCTGCATCAGGTTTTTTACCCTTTCTTACATATGTTATCACAGAGGTGCTACCAGCATCACTAATTGTCTTAGCTTTGGTCTGCAATGGGTCCATTTTGTAGCTGGCTGGAACTGGTTCTGTCTGACATGGGAACAACTTGTAGTTTCTCACAGAAGTCACCCCTACAGCCCACTCACTCCCAAAACTTTGTCATGTAAGCTCAATATATTCTACCCTTCACCTATATGAATCATATTTAAAAATTATCATTAAAATATACATTCATCACACATGGACATCAATAAAACTTGATGGACACAATTTGGAGAAAAGGAGGCTGAGGGGCACATTACAGCTTCCTGAGGAAGGGAAGTGGGGAGGGAGATGCTGATCTTTTCTCTCTAGTATCTAGTGATAGGATGCATGGGACAGTTAAAGCTGCATCAGAGGATGTTCAGACTTGACATTAGGAAGCATTTCTTTACCGAGATGATGGTCAAACACTGGAACCAGCTTCCTGTAGAGGTGGTCCATGCCTGTCAGTGTTTAGGGAGCATTTGGGCAATGCCCTTAATAGCATGCTTTAACTTTTGGTCAGACAGTTGGACTAGATGATCATTGTAGGTTACTTCCAACTGAACTATTCTGTTCTAAAAAAATTCCCCACACCAAAGTCAAAATACCATAATCACACCACCACCAAAGATCAACAGTTTACACAGGCTCCACCCCATGTCACATTACAACATTGCATCAACAGAAATTCCCTATAATTATTTTGCTTTCTGGCAATATCTGGTCCAAGTTTTGCCTGTTCTCTCTTCCAGTTACTGTCCTTATTTCAAACTCTTCAAGAGCCCCATGTACCAAGCTGAAAGTCAGGCATTTGTCTTCCAAAGCAAATTCTATGGTTACTGAGGCTGTTGCCTAAAATGGGAGAAAAGAGCTTTCCAGACAATATTAGTATAGATAAAATAGAGAGCTGGTCTTTAATGAAAGCACTTTCAGGTGCCCCAAAATACATAGGTGCACACTACAATGTGAGGTTTTCACAAATTTATAACAATACTTAACTATATCTAATAGATACATCCAACCTGAGAATTGTCAATCCCCAGAACCCCCCTCAGGTCTGCCCCTTGGCACACCTCCTCAGAATTGAATTGGAGGTCTCAAGACCTCCCTACTTCCTCACCATCATCATCTTCACATCACATGCCTTCTTTGAAGCTTCGCTAAGGTTTCTGGGCCTTCTATCTTGCTTTGACTACAATCTATCTTATTATGTCCTTCCAGGGGCATGTGTCCCAAACAAGATGTCCTTACTAAAATCTTTTCCTTGAAAAGAATGTTAAATAGAATTTCAAGAATGTGGCACAAACCATGAGAAAGAGGTTTAGAAACTGTCAGCTGCTACCTTAAGAGTGAGAAACTATACAGCTATATTAAAATATAAAAATCTTAAGGCCCTACTTCCTAGGAAGTGTCTGCATGTTGCCGACTGATGAGAAGTAGAGAATAAATTCTCTTTTTGCTTTGCTTCCATGTAGAGCTGTCTTGGTTTTAAAAAAAACCTCAAGATGTCTATCAAGGAAAATGAGGAATCCTCCTGGACTAGGAAGTGGGCCTCCCTCTCCTTGAGCCACCATAACCTTTGAAATTAAGAGAGTTTAGGCAGAAAATGAAGAAAAAATGATAAAAGTTCTTTGCTACAAATATATATAATGAAAAAAAACACAGAACAAGCAACAACACCATAACCGAAATGTTCAAACACCGAAGTCCCACTTTGTCTTTTGGTGCAGTTATAGCCACAAACAGCAAGGGGCGCTGTTGGGCTCCAGGAAAAGCAAAGGTTGCAGTTACTCACTGGTGGTTGGCAGGGGGAGTCTGCGGGCTGCTCAGTGGCTGCCGGCAAACAGGGCTCCCCACACAGCACAAAAGGAGGTTCCCTCCAGCTCTGGGTTCTGTGACCCATGGGGCAGGCAGGGAAAAAAACCAAGCTGCTAACAAGGGGCTGTATGGAGGCTTCCTCACCAAAATGATGCTCGGAAGTCGCAGAAGAAACAACACAGGACACATGGGGTCGGGGGTGAGCCGGAACCTCCCTAGAGCCACTGGGAGCCCCCAGCAAATCAGCAGTAGGACACCAAAGCTGATGGCACCAGAGACGAGTGAGAACAGCCCAGGAAAAAAAAAATGAATGCGGGGCCCTCCCCATACCACTCCCCCAGCCAGGGAAAAAGCAAAGTGACCATGAAAACAAAAAAAACTTCCCCCACCAAATTCTCTCCCAAACTATTAGGTTGGTATTTAAGGGCTATCAGCTACTCTTTTGTTTAGCTTGGTTGTGATGGTTTGATCGAGGCCTTCCCTGGTAACCAGGTGTAACTAGGGAAAGGCTCATCTCCTAGATATTCCTCACCTGGTTTTTACCCCTCCCACATGACAAGGGAGGATATGAGAGAGGGAGATAGGAAGTAGCCTGGTCTTCTGTTTCTGGCGAGGGTAGGGAGGGGAGAGTTTAGCTGCTCTCGGTCCCTTGTCGGAG
>JAWWLZ010000087.1:1455670-1472030 GCA_035041345.1 Poliocrania exsul | reverse complement strand
GCCCAGCTCAAGTCACCTGACAATTCCAGGCCTAGTCTGAACTTTAAAACCTAAATTTAGGCCCACCTGGCTAAACCTATAACAGATGGAGAATCCACCACCTCCCTAGGCAGCCCATTCCAATGCCTGATCACCCTCTCTGTAAAGAATTTCTTCCTCATATCCAACCTAAACCTCCCCTGGCAGAGCTTAAGACCATGCCCTCTTAATATAAGTGCAGAATTGGTTCCAATATCCTGAACACTCAGGCATTTGTCTCAGCAACTGTGGAGAGAGAACATAAAAGAGCCTTTTGATTCTCTAGTCATATGGATTGTTTGGGATATGAAAAGTTGAGTAATATATTTAATGCAGGGGATGCCTCAAGGATCAGAAATAGTTAACAATTCACCCAGAGAGTTACAGAGAATGAAGAAGGGGGTTGTGAAACAGGGTCCTGCCTTATCAGTGCAACAGGCCTCATAGTCTCAAAGGGCCCTGAACAAAGGACTACGTGGGCTTTTAAACCTTTCACAGGATAGTCTGGGGTCTTCTTATTGAGTCTCAGGCTCCTGCTGTCTTTTGTCACCTGAATGGCACCACAGGTGCCAGTGTCCTTTGTTGGGCTCTTGCCACCTAGAGCTCAATCTGCAACTTGCACACCAAGCCAAGAGGGTAAAAGGAAATCCCATCAGAGGGAGATTGTGACCACTGATTCACAGACCACCAACCCAAGAAACCCACCCATGAGTAAAGAGACTGAGCATGTGGATTAATTAGCATGAGAAGTAAGAGAATCATTAACTAATAGAAGGTAGAATACTAATTAATAAGAGAACTAGGCAACTGTGTGATTTCTTTGTTTGCTAAAATGTATATATAGTTTTGAGAATTGGTGTGCTAGCACCCATCTTTGCATAAAAATGAAATAAAGAAATACCTTGGTTCTGTGTGCAAGATTGGCTTTACTGCACACCGGGTGATGAATCCCGCTTTTAGGGACAACAAAAGGAGCTCTAGAAAATCCAGAATCTATGTCATTTCACTTTGAACATTATCTGGGGCTGAGGTACCAAGTGTAATGAACATAACCTGGCAAGCTGAACAGGCTTCAATCTGTGACATAAATGACTCTTGCCAAAACCCGTAGGGCAGAAAATAAAAGCCACTTTTTAAAAGAAGTAATACCTAAAAACCCCAGAACTCCTAGTTCAAACTGCTCCTTTGGCCAGTGAGAGGTACTGAGCCATGATTCTGAACATTCACCCTGTTCCTAAACCCATCCCGCCAGCGCCCCAGGCTACTCCCTGTGGTGCTAGGCCTTTGTCTCCCGGCGGCCTAACAGAGCACTAAGGCGGGGCCCGCCTGTCCCCGCAGATGCCCTTGCCGATCGGGCTCCGCGGGCGCATCAGCCCTCCATGAAGCGACCCCAGGAACGGCAGCGGCCTTCACCCAGGGTCGCCCACGGAGCAGCCGGCGATGGCAACAAACCAGCACTAACACCCCTCAAGGGCAGGGAGAACCTCTAATGGAGACACGCCCCATACCACCATGCCACCTCCCTTCAGCGCATGTATGACAAGACCGACCATCCCTTTCCGTTGCGCGAGCGTTTGGGGGGAGGGGCGGAACTTCAATCACGTGAGAGGGAAAGGGCCAACTTTCCCCACCCTCCTCACGTGTTGCCGGGGTAAGTAGAAGGGTCAGTAATGAGTGCGCGCTGGCGGTGTGTGAGGCGAAGCGCGTGACATGACGTGACGTGACGTGACGTGACGTGACGTGACGTGCCTCGCGCGCGTGGAGGAGGGGAGAGCTAGGTCACGTGATGGTGGTAGGCGCCGTCGCCGCCGCTTTGTGAGCATATTGGGCAGGTATCGCGGGGGGTCCTGGGGCTGTCGCCCGCGGGGGTGGGGGTGGTGTTGGGGGTGGGAGGGGCGATGACCCACCCATCCATGCGCGCGCCTGCCCCCTTCCGATCTCTCCTCACCCCTCCTGGCCGCTTGCCTTATGCGCGCGACGGCTGCGGTGGGGGCGTTGCGTACCCAGGTGAGGCCCGGTGCCCTTTCCCAGCTCAGCAGCCTGAGGATGGCCGTTGCACCCTCAGCTGCCTAAGGCCCCGGGACGGGCCCGCCGCCTGGGGCCGGTTCCCTATCCCAATGTGAGCTTTTGTCCGGTGGTTGGGTGTCTCCCGGGACCGCCCCTCTCCGCAGGGCCTGCTGTGGGGGGAAACGGGAGTGGTGGCGTGAGGGGAGGCGGCTCTGACGTACTTATCCTGGCGGCCGCCCGAAGGAAGCTTCGCCCTGCTCTATCTTACCGGCCTTTCCCTCAGGGGCCGCTGAATAGGCCGCAGTTGCGGACAGCCTCTGCCCTGCTCCGGTCCAGGTTTGTGTGGGGAGGGGAAGCCCACCTAGTGGGTGTCAGGAGAGGTGGCTTAATTTTCTGCTCTATTCTGTTCTGGAGAGGAGGTCTTGCACCCCGTTCTCGCTGGGGGGTTCTCATGAAAGTTTGTGCTTCTGGTTCCTTGGGCGTGGGGGTGCAGTGGACCTCTCCGGAGGAGAAGTGCGTCTGGTTGAGGGAGGTGTGTTTTTGGGCCTTTTCCTAATCTCGACTTGGTCCAAAGGAGGGCTGGCAGCACGGGAAGGGAGCAAGTGGGTGAATACCTATTGATTTGTGCCTCGTGTAGGACGTTACTTTCATGTTTTTTATCCCCATCTCCTTCCCGGGTGCTCCCTCCCTGGTGCGGTAGGGCAGCCGTGTAACGGTCACAGCTACAGAATTCACTGACAATAACATATTGGCAGCAACGTTAGGTTACTTGAGGACATGTCAATGAATGAACCGTTATCTCTGTTAACCTTTTCTACATAGTCCTTCCTCACCCATGACTATGTGTGCTTGTTGTGAATTGAAAGCACAGGGCTTTACTATTGGACTGGCTTTTGCTGCATTTAAAAACAAAAAAAGAAAGCTCTTCTGTGTTTGCTATTGTTGCTGAAGAAAATTACAGCAGGAAAGTGAGCTGGTAGAAATCCTTCTGCAAGAAACTGAATGTAAAAAGGGACGTTTGAGCTTGGTCTATGGACATACAGAGCCTTCTTGGTTACGTTCAAAGGAACATGCAGTCTTGTGGAACAGAAACTTTAGGTTTGGTGTGGAGCTATGTAAGGGGAAGCTCATGAGGGCTGGCCCACTTTGTCTCTAGCTACCAAGTAGTAATTGGTCCTTAGTCATCTCAATTTGAGTAAAAACTGAGTGCTTATAATACAGCAGCAGATCAAGGTGATAGCCTCTGGGGTGGTGGTGGCTGGTGAAATGGAGAGGCTGTCCTGGTGTGAGAGCAGCTGTTTTCAAGAAGAGAAATTGGAGCTGGATGTGAAGGGAAAGGAGAGGGGGAGCAGCACTTGCCATTGAAACAGAGCCTTTTGCAACAAATGGTAGCAACTCAGCCTTCTGAGGATTTGCTTTTTTAATATTTACTAGGGCCTTTTAGTAATTCCCTTGGTTATATCATATTCTCTAGTGGAATTGAGGTTCAGATTCCTACCTGGCTGACTCAGTATTTATACCTGGGCTTGATCTCTCTGTGGTGGTTTGACCTAACTTGTTTCAAGAATTTATTTTTAACCTTACACTAGGTAACTTGAAAGCAAGCAAGGCTAAATCACTTTGAAGCATTAATTATGTTTGGGACTCTTGGAGGGTTACATTAAGAAACTGGATTAACTGGTGTAAACTGATTTTGTAGAAAGTGAGCCAGCTTCTGTGTTTATAACCTCAACAATTTAAAAGAGGTAGGGAGGAGTGGGAATTGGGCAAGCTCTGTTGTTGTTGCAGTTTTATTAGTGTGTTGATTTTTAAAAGTGTTTATAGTAATAAAAACATAGGGATGTAAATTCAGAAATCTAGATTGTTTCACTTGCATTGTTTTGGCCAGTCCTCAAAAAAGCTCCTAGTGCCATTAGTTGCAAAAGGATTTGACAATTTGGGAAGACTTTGGAGTTACAGACTTGTCACTAAAATCTAAGGAAAAACCCCACCCCAACCAAAAAATCTTGTCTGTTATCAGACACGTGTGGTTTGGGGTTTTTTATTTGTTTTTGTTTTTTTTTGTTTTTAGTTTTCCAAATTTTTAAGCTATCCTTTTATAACTAAGGGGCAGATTTTTGGTGCATTATATTTCCTTCATGGACTTTTATGTAATGTTTTCCTCATAGAATGCCATTTCTTGATATGTTTTACATTTGTTGCTGTTGTTCCCCTAGTGATACTGATTGTAGCAGAATAGTATGCTGATTTAATAGTGCTTGAGAAATGTATGTATCATAGACTGTTACTATTCTGTTAATAATTAACATTGATAGTATTACTGTTAACAGTAATGTTTACTTGCAGTTTCAGGGATGTTTAGTACCAGTACTTGAATAGGTACTTCATGAAAGTCTAGGAATAAAAATTTATATCTTTTAATAATAGTTTTATTTGTCTCTTATTTGGTTAAAGCACATGAGCAGGACTCTAAAGACCTGTGTTCTGTGCCTGGGTTTGCAAAAGAGAAGCCAAGTGATTTGTCCCCTTTGTAAGATGACAGATTAAAGAAACTTGATGTTGTATTTGTATACTTCAAAAGTATTGAATAGAAGGTGCTAGAGGAAATACAGTATTCACTTCAGTGTTGCTATTCTGCTGGAGTTTTTTGTTGAATTTGAATTTGTTTTTTCTGATACAGCCGACTCGTTTATAGCTTGTTGTGTCCTGTGTGCTTCTCAGAGGAGACCTAGTTTGGACTTGTACTGTTTTTCATATGACTTCCCTAATCAGGTTATGCTCATTAAAGTGAAAGCTGGTATAAAAGGTTGTGAATTAGCTTCTTTGCAATTACCTCAGGTTCATATTTTATAAAAATAATACAAAGTGTTTCTTTGTTTTGCTCCAACATGAAAGTCCATGCTCTTTAATTTTGGCCATCTAAACTGGGAGTTTGTTGGAATTCCCCATCCCCCTGGGGCTCCTGCAGGCTGTTTCACAGGTGTACCCTTAGCCCTTTTCTCCACACTACTGCGCAATGCTGCAAAGAGTAAACAGCGACTAAAGACAGATTAGAGGTGATACAATCTTGATACCTAAGATCTCATGGCTTTCTCAGCTTGCTTTTACTATAACGTAATTATTTTGCTGAGCATATTGTTTTATTTATGTTCCCTCTAGACTAAAGCTTGTAAGATATCTTATGTGAACAACTTTGCTCAACTCCCTTGGAGTTGTTTCTACTCTCAGTTCTCTTGAAATTTTATTTTTTTTGTCCAGCTGTCTGTGAAAGCTGCAAGATACTGTGGCTTCTTTTGAAGGTAAACTTGCCAAGCTTTTTTTCCCCTCCCTCCCCAGCTTCTTAAATCAGTCTTCCAATAGATGAGCTTGGAGAAGTTCTTAACCTGGCTGAGTGTAGCATTTCACATTAAAAATGATGAAATGTTTTCCATTTTGAGAGAGCTTTGATCTTTCTTAAGACTTAAGATTTGCCCGAAGTAGTATTTCTATTGTGAACTTCATGGTTGGGGTGGTTTTTTGCTTTATCATACAGGAACCACTGTTTATTACAGATCTGCAGAAGATGCAGATTAAACAGAATTTATGTTATGGGATCATTCAATATTTGAATCCAAAGTTAAAAGGAGAAAAACACAATTATTCTCTTAACCTCCAGATTTAAATTATTAGGTTGTACTTTTTTTAACCTGGTTCAATGGGGGGGGGAGTACCCATCTTAATCTGTTAGGCAACTCCGTGGTTGAAGGTGTAAAATTTAAATTCAGTGGCCATGATCATATTACTAAAAATTTTTAATGGTCAGCTGTAGAGAGAGGAAGGTTTTTTCCGGTTTTACTGTGTGTGGTATGGACTTCATCTAGAATATTTCAGTTGTATTTCTTATGACTAAAATACTGTTCCTGGAAGTAGAATGATGTTTTAGAGACCATATTGAGATTGCTTTTGAGCAAAGAAAATTAATCATTATTTTTTACTGTATTTTTTTTGTTAAGTGTTTTGAGGATGGTACATATAATAATATAGAATGAAGCATATGGCTTCTGAAAACATTTTTGTTTCCTCTTTCTATTTGATTTTAAATATTAACCGAATGATTTTTTTTTATGATAAACACTTTGTGCCCATTGCCTCTGATTCTGTCACTGGGTACCACTGAAAAGAGCCTGGCTCTGTCTTTGTGCCTTCCCTTCAGATATTTATATGCATTGAGACACCTTCCTCAAAGCTTTCTTCTTCTCTAGGTAAAACTACTTGACATAGTCAAATCTGTAGTCTTTCAGACAAACTCAAGGTCATATGCTCTTATATGCCTTTGAGAGGGAGGTGGATTAAGGATTGAATTTAGCATAGGAGTGGTGGTAACAATTCTTGACTCTTGATAGGTGGAGGGGTGGGTGGATTTGGGATATGTGTTTAAAGTGCTGTGAAAATGCAATAAGATGAATGTTTCAAATCCAAATAATTTCTGTTCTTGCAAATAAGGAGTAATTTGCTGTCTTTGCTCTAGCTGAACTGAAGGCTGTAATTCAGCAATTCTGTGAGGAAAGAAACAGGTTTTGATTGTCTAAGAGTGATAAAATTGCCCAAGTCGTGCATGTTCTGTCTCGGAATTGTGTGGATTGTAAATGATGGTTTAACGTACATAGAGCATTTAGGAGAATTTAGGCTAAGGTGCAGTATGATCTCTAAAGCTGATACCTGTAATATTTTATATTGTTGTTAGAATTGAACACTGTAGTTAGCAAAGTGTATATTCCAGATGCAGTCAGAATTCTGAGAGTGAGGTGCTGCAATTAATATAAATAAGGTGAAATGTGAAGAATACAAGTCCCATTTCTTTCAAAATTAATAACTTGATCTTGCAGCAGAGTGCTTGGTCTTTTAGATTGATGGTAAAACAGGTTACTAGTATCTTCTTGGCACGTTTTGGAAAACAGGCTTTCTACTTAGGCATTTTAATGTTGCATTGCACCATATATAAAGTCAGCATATGTCTAAGTGGAATCAAGGGGCTATTGGTTTAGTGCAGCATACAAAAATATATTTAAAGGAAATGAAAGCTTTAAGAAAATGAATGAATAAATTTCTGTGAAAAATTTTCTTAAAGGCCTATCAATAGGAAGGAAGCTTTGAAGAAAAACTGTTTCCTATTTCAGGTTTTTTGAACTTAAAAACAACAAAGGTTCTTTGCACATTCTTAAGTTTTTCCAAGCCAGACTAGCTTATAATAAGAAATGGTAGAGGAGACAGAAAACAAACACATGGTAGCCAAACAACATATAAGTCCAGCCTAAGGGTGGTTTGCCCCTACTTCTGTTGGAAAGAAAATAAATACTGAATTAAGTGCAATTAAAAATTTGGGCAGTTTGACATAATATGTGACTTTCTTTTTTCAAGATACTAAAGAGAAAAAATGAAATTTATCTTCCACTTCCTAGTTAGTTTCTTATTCTTTTTAATGTTAAACACACAAGAACAGCTTGAATGACTTTTTGATAAAATTGAGTGGAGGGCACTTTATTTACCTGCTCCTTTTTAGCATGTAGTATGCTTGAAATTTTAAAGATTGTTAATACTTCATCTCTTTTGGATAATTTGGTATCATTTTGGTGTAGATCGGGTAGACCTGGCCTCATGGAAAATTCTAGAACAACATAACAAGAATAAGTGAATTTACACGTGACAGCAAGTTGAGAAGTTGTAATCATGAGAAAAATAATGCTCAAAATAAAGTAGGAAAACCTGGGGTAAAATCAAGTTTTCTGACTGAAGCAGGTCAAGATGAGGGTTTTTTATCAAAGGAAACTAATAAAACCCACCTTGTTTAAAGCTAGACAAAATGCTAACAATGTTTGTGACCACAGAAAGAGCAATCCAGAGTTGGCAGAGAAATAAAAATGATCTCTTACGGCTTTCAGTTCTCGGTACTGTTTCTATGGTGACAGCTTGCAGTTGTGCAGTATTAGATATGAGCTGAAACTTGATTTTAATGGAATAAACTGTTTGGGTTTTACCTGCACTATGGATTGAACTTTGAATATACAACCAGGTCCAAAACGTGAACTAAAACTCATCATGATATTTTGTCCCAAACTCTGCTCAGCCATCCTTCACTTGTGTGTGACTTCAGGAAGACTGTCTTCTGGCTGCAGAGGGTAATTATTTTCATCCCTGAAAAACCTGGTTTTTTTCCTCAGCTACAATAAACCTTTCCTTTTGTGAAGAACTAGTTAATGTTTTTTACAGGCCTCTTAGTTAATGCGGTGTATAATTCAGTTTGAGTATTTGTTGCAGGGGGTATCCAGGCTGTAGTTCTGATAGCTGCTGCTTTGTTGGAAGCTGTAGACGCTGTAGTGCCCTTTCAGTGGATGCTACTAAGGAAACCTTAGGAGGGAAATACCAAGGGCTTTACCTTTTCTGTAAAGCCTTTGTTGATTGTTCCAAACCCAGAGAAACAGGTATGAAGAGATTTGCAATACTGATGGTTATTTGCCTCTGAATGTGTAGCTGTGATGGAATAAACAGCGAGTATATTGTGTACTGACTTGGCTAGTATTTGCTTTTGTCTCTTTAGGCTAGAAAATAAGAGAGCAGAGTACTTGGAAATGGAGATGTTCCTTCCTGTAGCAAGAGGAAGTAGAGTGTGTGCATGGCTGTGCAAGTACCAGGGACCACCTCTGAGCCGCTGTGGTTTTTGTATGTTCTCTGACCCAAGATACTGAGTCAGTTCATGGTTCAGGACCGCATGTGGTGTGCTCAGTGATGGGAATACATTCTCTCTTCTACTTTGGTAGCTTTTAGAGAGGGTTTGCATAGGAAAAGCCTTTTCTATGACAGAGGACAAGAAATTAGGTCATCCTATCAAAGATGACAGGAACATGTATTTAATTTTTCCTTCAGGTCTTAGAATATCAGACAGACAAGAAGTTTTCTTAAAATATTCCTCAGCAAAGAAACATACTTTAAAAATGAGCTTGCTGTTGCCCCTTCCTCACATGATCCCCATGATGGCTGCCTCTCAAAGAGAATTCCTATTTTCTATGTATTCTATTTCTATGTTGACCTGTTCAACCTTCTCTCTCTTTTTTTTTTTTTTGTCTATTTCATGGCAGTAACTGTGATCTGGTCTGTTATGGTCTAATAAGATCCTCTACTTCTGATGGTCCTGAGAGTGGTGCTTAGATAGAAAATAACATGCAGTTATTCTAGCTCTCTGCTACTTAGTTTGTGCTGGTAACTAGTGCATCTTGCAGGTCCTTGCAAACATGAGGCTTATAATTAGAACAGGAAGTAGAATTTTATTCTTTTTGCATGTGAAAGTTCAGCTGCTTGCTATCTAAATTGGTGATGTTCTTGCAGAAAGGCATCAAAAGATGAGAATAGTGACTTTGTAGATATTGATGTCTGAAACATAAGGTTGAGTCCTCTGAATATTCTAGGACATTCACTGCCTTTTGATTGTCCAGAATCAGGACAAATCAGGAGTGTTATCTTCTAACATTAGCAGAGCTGAGTGGGTTTTGCTAACCAGGTTTTTAGCAGTCTGAAGATTGCCTTGGTTGTGTGAAAGATAAAGCCCTAGGTGCAAGTTGGCTAGGCTTCTCCAATTTTGGTGCAATTGTCCTTTTTTAGTTTTTTGGTTTTTTTTTTTTTAAATACCAGTGACAGTTGAATTTGGGGAAATTTATATTCCTCCTTCAGAAATTTTTGTATGAATAAGGGCACTTGGTGCTTCTGAAGTTTGAGTGTTTATAAAGAAATTATGAGGGCAATTCTGTTGGATGTTTACTGGGTATAGCTGGCAGAATTTGATTAAAGCAAAGGTAATCAATATACACAAAAATGTAAAACATCTGTTAGGTAGAGACACTGGAATAATAGCAAAGATAGATATTGTAAGATTAGATTTTATTTTTTAAATAATCCTAATCATATTGCTTAAGTTTCATGATTAAAACTTGCTCTACTAGTGGAAAACATGCACTATTCAGTTCCTGTTCCACATCATGCTTTTGAGAGGAGCTCTGTATGTGTGACTAGCCTTTGCCTAACTCCCATCTTTTGAGGGTGAGCACTTCCTTTCTTTTCCAAACCAATGCTATCTTTTCTTGATTTGTATATTTCCGTCTTCCTTTGTATAACATTAGCTTAGGAATAGTAATCCTTGAAATGAACTTTTTTTTGCTGGTAATGAGAAATTATTAATTTCTGTAGATTGGGAGGAGTGTTCAATGCTAATTATAGATTGACTTGACAGAGTAATAATTTCAACTAACAACTCAGTGGGTTTTAAGAAGTGTTCATTTTTTTTTATTCAGTATGCTTTGCAAACACAACTGGAGGTGTATATGTTAGTTTATATGTTTGTGTTGGTACTCTGGCCACTCCCAGCAATCCTCTTTTCTTGGTAAAACATGAAAGCATACTGATAGTGTGGTGTAAAGCAAAATATAGGCAGGTATTCCCCCAAAGAACGGCACAGCAGTGGAAAAGATTCAAAAGGGTTATTTCAGAGGCAAGTATGCTGAAAGCGTATAGATCCTAACAGTGCTGTACGGGCAGCACTGGGCCTCAGAGCAAAAGGCGAGGGCAAGGCTTTTGTTTGTTTCTTGGGCTTTATCATCACTTCCCTCTCCTCTGCTCCCCCATTGGCTGCCAAGGCCTTGAAGCACATCTGTGAGCATTATATCTCTTGTACCTAGGGAATAACCTTCTGTGGAATGCATGCAGAGAAACATCCCATGGTTCCCCAATTTAACTCCTGTCACACCAATAATCTTTACAGTGTCATTCCTTAACTCTCCTTCTGTTGTGTTAAGAACTGAGTAAGTTGCACCCGTGTCTGACTAATGCATGGGCAAACCATGGGGGGACTGGAACCCACACCTTTAACCAGATGATTCTTACAATTATATGTAGTAGAAAATAGCCAATGATACTATCAGTAGTGTGCTAGATCGAGCTGGCAAAATGCCAAGTACCCAACACAAAGAGTCAGTTTCCCTTCCCCCCCAGGGAAAAGGGAAAGAATGGAAAAAAAAAATCTACAAGTAAAACTTAAAATGGCAAGGTTTTTATGTTTATACAAAAGAGAAACAAAAAACCAGAATATAACACAAATATACACAAATGTGGAAAAAACAACAACAATTTTACCGAGTCACCCACCCAAATAATACAGATTCCAACTACCCTGACTACAAAAACACCCCAACAGACTCTCACAAAAGGATACCCGTCAAGAGAGGAGAAAAATTAACAAGAAAATGTTCACCTCCCTAGACAACGCAGCAGTGGGGTGGCAGCCTGGCCTAATCTCAGCAAAAACAGTGGCAACACGTCCTCTCAAGGCTGAGGCGAAGAGCAAAAAGAGACAGAAGCTCTACCTCCCTCTCTTTTTATACTTGTGTTGACGTCAGATGATAGGAAATATCTCTTTGGTTGCTCAAGTCGGGTGACACTTGTCCCCTTCAATCCACATCACACTATCTGGGCCTGCCAAAATGAGGCCTACTAAAATTAAGGCCTAAACTACCACAACTAGTGATTTCTTAATCCAAATATTGCACTTCTTTTACAGTTATATCACTACTTTTATAACCCAACTATAATATTATATTATATAGCTCTATTTCTATGATGGTTAGGTATGCCTTTTATTCTTTTATTAATGTGTTAATAAAATTCCAGGGATCTTGCTTTGAACTCACCGGATCCAGGGACTGAGAAGATCTCCCTGAATAATATTTTTGGCGTGCACTGGAGTCCTCAGGGTCCAGAACCTGTGGAGCATCAACAGCATTGTCTCTCCAGGCGGTCCCCAATTTGTTTTCAATGTTTCAAGAATGCAAAATAAACTATATACCAGTTTCCAAAAGTATATAAACTTACAAGTCTGGACTTCACAAATTAATATTCAAAATACCAAAAACCAAAAGGATTTCTTCAAGATTCCTTCTTTGGAACCTGTATTACGCTTAATACAAAATAAACCAAATACCAGTTTCCAAAACCAAAAACGCCTATAAGTTCGTACTCCCAAATAACTATCCAAAATGCTAAAGTGCCAAATACTAAAATACCAAATAGCCCACTCAACATGTATGGGTAGAAAAGCAGAAGAATGCCTTATTTATAAAATGCAGTGGGATCTTACCTGTGTCCCAGACCGGTCAGGGGATCTGAGATCCTTCCTGAGAAAATCTCAGTGCTGGTGTGAAGATCCAGAGATCTCTTGGATCCACGAGAACGCAGGAAGAGTGTACCATCTGGGTCACCAGTTCTGTTGCCTAAAATCGGTTCTTAAAAGAAACCTCTAAGATGCAATTTGTGAGTTTTAGAAGCCAGGCATTCTTTTATTATGATGCCCTGGAATGATTCCAGCATGCTGGGTGCCCAGGGAATCAGTTCACCAAAGTGCACACTGAGGCATCCTCACTACAGCTTATATGTCAGCATTACATGATTATTCATTTTTCCTTCTCCACGTTCCTGTTACATGTTCATGACATTTCCCAACACTTATTAGTATATGTACATGTCCTTATAAAGTCTCTGAGGGGCTTCATCAGGGGTCTCTGGTTTATGTCTGGAGCCCCCAAAGTTCTAAATGACTGCCTTATGAACTTATTCAGGACATTACACCTGGTTATAGAGCAACTTGGTGTTGCTAGGCTGGTTGCCTGCCTCAGTTCCCTTCATTGTTTCTTCACTTTACTTGGTTAGTCCCTTTAAATTAGTTGACTCAGCTATATGTAGTTTCTGTGGTACATTCTACTGCAAAAAACTATTAGTTCTTGTTACGTCTCAAAACTCACATATCGTAAGCATGTAGTGCTTGCCTTGGTGAGTATGTGGCAGTATGATGTAATCAATCTGCCAGGCCTCTCCATTTTTATATTCAGACCATCGCCTCCCATACCACAGGGACTTTACCTGCTTGATTGCAGCACGTTTCACATTCCTGGATAACCTGGGAGATAGTGATCATGGTTAAATCCACCTCTCAGTCATGAGCCCATTTGTATGTCGCATCTCTTCCCTGATGACCTGAGACATCCATAGGCCCACCGAGCCAGAAATAATTCACCCTTAGGTTGCCAGTCCAGATCCATCTGAGACATTTTAATCTTGGCAGCCCGATCCACCTCTCCATTGTTGCGATGCTCTTCATTAGCCCAACTCTTGGGTATGTGTGCATGATGGACTTTTACAGCCAGCTTCTCCACCTGGGCAGTCACGTCTTGCCACAGTGCAGCAGCCCAGATGGGTTTCTCTCTGTGCTGCCATGTGGTCTTTTTCCATCAGTCCAACCACCCCCACAGAGCATTTGGTACCATCCATGAGTCAGTGTAGAGGTAGAATGCTGGCCATTTCATTCAGCAATATCTAAAGCCAGCTGGACGGATTTCAGCTCTGCAACCTGACTTGATCCACTTTATCCCTCAATGGCTTCTGCAACTCACCGTGTAGGACTCCATTAGGCAGCTTTTCATTTTCGATATATCCCCATGATATGGCAGGAACCATCAGTGAAGAGAGCATATCACTTTTCATTTTCTGATAGCTGGTTATATGGTGCGGCCTTCTCAGCACGTCACCTTTCCTTCCTCCTCCTCATCCTCTGACATCAACCTGAAATTTCTGCCTTGGGCTAGTTCGTGATGACTTCCAAGATCCCTGGGCAATTGGGGTTTCCTATTTGAGTTTGCCGTGTGATCAGCGTGACCCACTTAATCCACGTAGCATCAGTGGCATGATGTGTGAAAGGGATTTTCCCTTTGAACATCCAGCCCAGCACTGGCAGCCTGGGGTGCCAGGAGGAGCTTTGCTTTGATGTCAACCACTTCTAAAGCAGCTTGAACCCCTTCATAAGCTGATAGGATCTCTTTCTCAGTTTGGGTGTAAAAGGCCTCGGATCCTTTGTATTCCCAACTCCAGAACCTCAGGGGCCATCCTCAAGTCTCCCCAGGTACTTTTTGCCAGAGGCTCCAGGAAGGCCCATTCTCCCTGGCTGCAGTGTAAGGCACATTTTTCGCATCTTGTCCTGTCCTGACTGTCCAAGGGCTACTGCATGAACAATGTCTTTTTCGATTTGTTCAAGGGCTTGTTGTTGTTCAGGACCCCACTTAAATCATTCCTCTTCCATGTCATATGATAGAGAGGTCTGACAGTCTGACTGTAACCTGGAATATGCATTCTCTAAAAACCCACAGTGCTTCCTTCTTGCTGGTTGGTAGGGACATGGCTACTATTTTGTTGACCCATGTCCATTGGAATCTATGTTGCTATTTTACTCAAAAAAACCCTAAATTTCCTGGGCAGGTCCCTGGACCTTATTTTGTTTTATGGCAAAACTGGCCTTCAGGAGGATCTGGATTATCTTCTCCCCTTTCTCAAAACTTCCTTTCCTGTATTGCCCCATATGATGATGTCATCAACGTATTGCAAGTGTTCTGGAGCCTCACCCTTTTTGTGTGCAGTCTGGATCAGTCCATGGCAAATAGTGGGGCTATGTTTCCACCCCTGGGGCAGTTGGTTCCAGGTATACTGGACATCCCTCCAGGTGAAAGCAAACTGTGGCCTGCACTCTGCTGCCAAAGGAATGCAGAAAAATGCGTTAACCATGTTGATGGTGGTACCACTTTGCTGCCTTGGGCTCCATTTTGTACTGAAGTTCCAGCATGTTCAGTACAGCAGCACTCACTGGCCATATAGGGCTATGAAAGGGTGAGTGAGTCTTGCTGACTGCTCCTTGGCTCTCCAGTTAAAATCATCTCATGGATGGGGGTCATGGAGTCCTGGTTGGTGTGGTATTGTTGACAGTACACTGTTGTGGTAGCAATCAGTAACTTTTTCTTCAACGCTCAGCAGTCCCACAGCAGAAGGGTCCTCTGAGAGGCCAGGCAAAGTATTCAGCTGTCTATTTTCCTCTGTCTCCATAGCAGCTATCCCAAAAGCCCAATGATGCCCTTTTGGGTCCTTGAAATGCCCTCTCCTGAGGCAATCTATGCCAAGGATGCTTGCGGCCTGGGCCAGTCACAATGGAGTGATTTTGCTCTTTGTTCCCATTCAAGCTGACTTCAGCTTCCAGTACAGTCAGTCAGCTGCTGGGACCCCCCTGTCATCCCAGGAATAAAGATGGATTCTGCCCCTACATATCTTGATGGCATCAGGGTATGTTGTGCACCAGTGTCAACTAAAGCCTTATACTCTTGTGGGTCTGATGTGCTATTGGATCCACACAGTCCAATAGATCTGATTTTCCCTTTTCTCCACCTGGCTGGAGGCAAGGCCTTTCTAATTCCCATCATAGTACTTGTTGCTCACTTCTTGTAAATATGAACTGGAGGTCCCTTCAGGAGGATCAGAAGTAACATCAGCCCTTCTATTCTGTCTGAGGACTTGACAACTGGAGCAACATTTATCCTTGAATTTCCTGTGGTGATTGTTCTTCCTCTCAACTCATGTACCCATGCTGCTAGGGCAGAGGTCAGTTTTCCATCCCATTTCCTCATGTCCTCTCCGTGGTCATGCAAGTAAAACCAGAGGCTACATAGTGGTGTGTACCTTCTCTCTTGATCGGGAGGGCCTTGCTCCCAATACCAGAGTATTGGTGTCACCCTTTGTCAGGGTAATGTAGATTAGCGGCGGTCAGAGGAGGCAGAGACACTCAGGCTGCAGTGTGATCAGAAGGCTTACACCAAAGACAAAGGACTTTATTTTTAGTTACAGCTTCACTTTTATCTACTCCTACATATAACATGCCAGTACACTATTGGTCAGTAGTTCACCTAACATACATGGAAAGATTCTACTGGTTACAAGGCATCTCACATTCTACAGGTGGCTGTCTGGTCCTTAAGGGTGCATTCATTAATTACTTCAGACCTTAGGACATACACACACACACTGTCATCCCCACAATTCCCCCTCTCTGTAATTGTGCTACAAAAATAGCTGCAGCAGTCTTCTGCAGGGCCCTTAGCAGAAGACTAACTGAGCTTGGTATTATTAGCTGCACATCTAACACAATCACCAAAATCAGCAATCCAGTCTTCACCATACATAAAAACCCTAGTCCATCTATAGTCCATCTTTGAAGCAGTTTGTTTAGCTACTCCTATCCATCATTCATCCATCATTCACACTCTCACTCTCAATTATTTAACTCTTATTTTTTTTTAAGTTCATTGTCTTAGTTTGAGGGAAACCAAAATGTTTACCAAAACCAGAGCAGAGGATTCCTCCTCAATAACCATGTCACTTCTTATTAAATTTATGAAAAAGGAACTTTAATTAGAAAATGGATATAAGAAGGATAACTGTTCTTAAC
>JAWWLZ010000087.1:1287554-1298154 GCA_035041345.1 Poliocrania exsul | reverse complement strand
AAGGAATATTAGTTGGGAATGAGATAGATATGAGTGATATATGTCACCTCCCTAAAAACATGTGAGCATGTGTAGGCTGCTAGAAAATGCAAGTGTTCAGGAGTTTTTCTGCTGCATAATCATTTCTCTTGGGAGGTTGCTTTTTGGTAATAACCAAATTTCCCTTCCTACTTCTTAAAAAAGGTGGCCCATGATGCAAGTCTTGCTTTCCTGGCTTTGAGCTATTGTCTCCAGAACTTTGGTGGCGTGAGGAACCAGACATATTAACTAGTCATGCTTGACAAATAAATAGACATTGACAAAAATATGCCTATCACTTCCTGTAAATCCTAACTTGCTTTCAGCCCATGAGGCTTAGCTAGTCAGTTTAACTTCCAGGAGAGTTCCACTTCAACTCAACAACTCTTTGCTCTTTGTCTATTTACCATACTTTTCCTTTTAGCATGTTTTATTGCAATGATTTGATATAATGAATCTGCTCAGACCGTGTGAGATAGGTAAGTATTGGTATCTCCATTTTATCAATGGATTAACCATGGCATGGAGTTCTGTGCCTCAAACAGGCAATGTCCCTGTGGCTGTCAGGAAGAGAGACTGGGAGAGGGCTTCCCAAGAACAACTTCAGGCTTTCAAGTGTAGGAAGTGTTCTCTTCTGTAGTTGTCTACTTGTATTCAGAAGTTTTGAATCCTTTGAATTCTCCACTTTTGGAGTAGCTTTGATAGCTTTTCTGATCAGTTCATTCTTTCACAGGTGACATAACAAAATTTGGCCGTGGGGATTCTGCCTCTCCTGCTCCTGCTACCACACTCACCCAGCCGCAACAGAACCAGACGCAGACTCACCACACAACTCAGCAGCCCTTCCTCAATCCGACTCTGCCCCCGGGATACAGCTACACTGGGTTACCTTATTATGCTGGTGTGCCCAGTGTACCCAGTGCATTCCAGTATGGGCCAACCATGTTTGTAAGTGTAACAGCCTAAACTGTAACCCTCCCTGTGTGCCTCTGGTTTTGATCTCTCCAGCCCAAACCTTCTACATCTTAAAATCACAGGATGGTTTGGGTCAGAAGGGACCTTAAAGATCATGTAGTTCCAACACCCCTGTGATGAACAGGGACACCTTTCACTAGATCAGGTTGCTCAAAGCCCCATCCAGCCTGGCCTTGAACACTTCCAGGAATGGGGCAGCCATAGCCTCTCTGGGCAACCTGTCTCACCACCCTCATTGTAAAAAACATCTTCCTTATGTCCAATCTAAATTACCTTCTTTCAGTTTAAAGCCATTTCACCTTGTCTTGTCACTACAGACCCTGGTAGAAAATGTTTCTGTGTTTTTCTTATAAGCTCCCTTTAAGTATTGAAAGGCCACAATAAGGTATTCCTGAAGCCTTCTCCTCTTCAGGCTGAACCCCAACTCTCAGCCTTTCTTCATAGGAGAGGTGTTTCATCCCTCTTATCATTTTCATTGCCCTCCTCTGAACTCGTTCTAACAGGTCCATGTCTTTCTTGTGCTGGGGGCCCCAGAATTGGATATGGTACTCCAGGTGGGGTCTCATGACAGCAGAGTCAAGTCATCTTTCCCAGTCTGCAAGGGATCTCCAAAACCATGCAAGCATGAGAAAATAGCTGCAGTCTCCTCCCCAAGAAAACAGGAAATTTAAAAGTCCAGAACTCATGGATTCCTGTGCAGGTTACTATAAATAGCAGACAGCTGCAGTTCGTGGACTTGGTGTTCCTGAAGGCCCGTAGCACCCTCTGGATAGTCAAAGGGAGAGCCAAAGCTGAATCAAAGAGCTGAGAATGCCTAGGAAATCCTTTTGAGGATGGAGGAGACTCCATCAAGTCAGAGAGCATGGAAGGAAAATGTTATTTGGGAAGAGGTGATGCTCCAAGCAGAAATGTAGATGAGTCTATTTTAAGACCCTATAGGACTATAAAACAGCCTCAGGCAGCAGTTGGTGTTTCATTTGATTCTGTGGGTGAGAATTTGCTGTTTACAGTCAGTGTATGAAAGAGATTCAATAAGGTCAACTGCTGGGTTCTGCACTTGGGTCATAATAACACCCAGCAGCGCTACAGGCTGAGGGCAGAGTGGTTGGAAAGCTGCCTGGTGGAAAAGGACCTGGGGGTGCTGGTCAACAGCTGGCTGAACATGAGCCAGCATGTTCCCAGGTGGCCAAGAAGGCCACTGGCATCCTGGCTTGGATCAGAAATAGTGTGGCCAGCAGGACCAGGGAAGTGATTGTCTCCCTGTACTCAGCACTGGTGAGGCTGCACCTCAAGTACTGTGTCCAGTTTTGAACCCCTCACTCCAAGAAAGACATTGAGATGTTGGAGCACATCCAGAGAAGAGCAACCAAGCCAGTGAAGGATCTAGAAAGTAAGTCCTATGAGGAGTGGCTGAGGGAGCTGGGGTTGTTTAGCCTGGAGAAGAGGAGGCTGAGGGGAGACCTTATCGTTCTCTACAACTACCTGAAAGGAGATTGTAGCCAGGTGAGGGTTGACCTCTTCTCCCAGGCAACAAGTGACAGGATGAGAGGATATAGCCTCAAGCTGCACCAGAGGAGGTTGAAGTTGGATATCAGGAAGAATTTCTTCACAGAAAGGGTTGTTAAACATTGGAATGGGCTGCCCAGGGAGATGGTGGATTCACCATCCCTGTAAGTTTTCAAGAAATGACTGGACATGGCACTTAATGCTATGGTTTAATTGGTGTGGTTGTATTCAGTTGAAGGTTGGACTTGATGGTCTTGGAGGTCTTTTCCAACCTTAATGATTCTATGATTCTAAAGAAATACGCAGCCTATTCTGAGAGAGGGTTGTGCTGCAATCAGAAGGGCAGCTCTGGCAGAAAACCT
Organism: Poliocrania exsul; assembly: GCA_035041345.1. Classification (NCBI taxonomy): domain Eukaryota; kingdom Metazoa; phylum Chordata; class Aves; order Passeriformes; family Thamnophilidae; genus Poliocrania; species Poliocrania exsul. Next base: position 1,295,293 of record JAWWLZ010000087.1, on the reverse strand, counting down.
GGGGCTTGCATAAAGCAATTTACTTCTGGAAGTGTGAGTGCCATGTCCCATATTAGGCCAGTGCTCCCAACTCCAGACTGAATTTTCCATGTGAAGTGAGGGTGCCTTCTCTATTAGATGTCAGAAGGAGCTTGAGTTTTGTGTGCTGTTCCCTGATTAACTGTCTTTTGTTTCCTTCCTTTGTCCAGGTGCCTCCAGCATCTGCTAAACAGCATGGAGTCAACTTAAACACCACGTCAACTCTTTTTCAGCAAGCGAGTGGCTATGGGCAGCACGGCTATGGAGCAGGTATGCTTTACCACTGTGCTTTTCACATGCATGTCTGCAGAGCTGTTTGCTCACTGTAACACCTTGTCTTGTACACACTGGCAGGCTATGATGACTTAACACAGGGAACAGCAGCTGGAGATTACAGCAAAGGAGGTTACAGCGGGTCATCTCAAGCACAAAACAAATCTGCTGGCACTGGACCTGGGAAAGGTAACATGAGGTTGCTCTTGACTGGGATTTAGTAAGGTCAACTCCCAGTGCTGTGCAGTCAACACAGCAGCCAACTCTAAACAAGGTCATGATCCAAGCTGTTTCTCCATCTCCCATATACAAAATGCTTTATAATAGCCCAAGCATTCCTTCTAAACCTCATGGCTGAACTTTGCATAAGGATTTGTGTGGCTGATGTGCAAATTTTTCCACTATTATACATCAGAGAAATGATGAGCTGTTTCCTCTGCCAAAGTTTTCTTTGCTGAAGAATATAGTGATCCTGCAGCAGTTCTATGTTTATGAAGCCTAAGCAGTTGGATGCTGTTGCTGAAATAGTTCTCTGCAAAATGAAGACTAGATTGAGTTTCTTGGTAGGCACTTGAGGTAGCCGTGTGTTAGGGTCGAACAGGACACTTCACACATCTCTGGACCATTTAGCTTCTGTAACTCATTGCTTTGTTTCCTGCCTGGAAATGTTTCCTTTGTGACTGTAAAGGCTGAAGAATTTACACAGCTCATATGAAAGCTTTATTCTGCACATGCTGGTTAGACCTGAGAAGTGTGTACTTAATTGCTTAGCACTAACTAGTTTGTCCTTGGACTTAAGCAAATACCAAGCATTTGCTGTGCATTTGAAACACTGTCTTCAGCCAAGAGCTGATCACGCTCTCCTCTGTGGAGGAGCAATCCAGAAAGGAGCAATGTCCTAGGAAGGGAACAACCATAGAGCAGTGCACACCCTCTGAGCCCAGTCCTCTGATTCACTAGCCAAAGGAACAGCTGGTTTTATTATGATCCAAGTGAAATGATTAGAGCCAGTCTTTAAAAGACTCTGAATAAGTGGCTGGTTTGAGAATCACCTTGCTGGTGAGTGTTTCTGAGTCTGTTATGGCACCAGACTGTCCAGGTAAAAGCCAGCCTGAATCAGTGATATTAATTTTCTTGGGGCAGAGGAGCATTGCAAACCTCACCCTTTTGCAGGATGTGAAAGGGCAAAGGCTCAAATGTGTAGCAGATGCTGAGTTTCATTGCTTAGTCCACTACTGGAAAGATCTTGAATGCTACAGTAGAGCCAAATGCACCCCTAATCCTAGGGGAAAGCTGCCTTTTTGTGAGCTTAAATGAGTGTTGAGTGCAGCCAGCTGCTGCCTGGTGAAGCACATTTGAATCCAAGTGGTAACCACTGGGTTGTGAATATGGGTGATTTATCCCAGTGGACTGGTTTCCTGCTTTGCAGTGGGAGTGAGGAATTGAGCCATTTCTTCTGTTCCCATGTGGAGTACTGTAGGTCTGACAGCATGGAGAACCCTACTGGGTGGGCCAGCAGCAAGGTGTGGGGTGCGGTGGTTGCAGACAAAGATGCATCTACTGAGGCTGCCCGAGGTGCTGAGAGCAAAGCATGGGGCTCGTGCTAGGTGTTGGTTGACTTTCCCATTGTTGGTGGATGTTTTTTGTTTTCTAGGTGTTTCTGTGACCTCAAGTAACATGGGTGCGCCTGATATCAGTGGCTCAGTCTATACCAAGATTCAGGTGAACAATGCGGGACCCTCTTCCCCTATGGTCTGAGGCCAGGATGATGGCCCCCTTGTGGACAAGGCTAGGGCCATTCCCAGGCCAGATGGTCTCAGGGTCAACAGGCTGTGGCATTTCTTATGCTGGCTCCGTTTGCTGTTGGAGAGGAGTCTCACCCTCTGTCCCACTGCTTCTGCCATGTCCTGACAGCAACTGCTGGCATAGGTGCAGAACTCTATGTTGTCCACACTGCCCCACACATGCTGGGTGCAAATGAAGTGTGACGGCACTAATGTTTTTGGTCAAAATATCCCCCAAAATAAGTGAGTCAAGAGGCTGGGTTGAGCTTTGGTCAGGGGGAGAAAAAGTGGTTCTTGTGGTTTTGTTGGGCTGCCCTGGGTAGGTCAAGTAATTCCAGCCTGAGCCCCATAATGTGTGAAGGACTAATTTCAGGCAGCTGCTGCCATCCCATGTCCCACTGAATAAAAAGAGGTCAGGGAAAAAAGGAGCATAGTGGCTGTGGAAATAAAAATAAAATGTTGGAGGCATTAGTGCAGAAGAATGGATGAAACTCATCTGCTGAAGTGCTTGCTCATGGGGTTGGTGAAAGTTTCAGGTGATGTGTGTTTGGACCACTCTTGTTCTTGTTTGGTTACCGTGGGGTTGCTCACACCAGTTTCTGATGCTGTGCCCCTTGCCTCCTGTGCAGACATTTGACAAGCAGGGATTCCATGTTGGCACGCCGCCTCCTTTCAGCCTACCCTCTGCTCTTGGATCGACCGGGCCCCTGAACCCTGGTGCTGCCCCGGGTTATGCTCCAGCCCCATTTCTCCATATCTTTCCTGCACATCAGCAACCACATTCCCAGATGCTGCATCACCACCTTCAGCAGGATGGGCAGGTGAGTCAGCCCCTTCCACATCTACAGTGTGCTTGAGGGCAGATTCCCAGCAGGGTCTTGGGGGTTTTTGCTTTGCTCTCTGGGAAAGGGTCTTGACAGTAATTGTAGACTGACAGACTCAATGCTGTTGACCAGCTTGGGGAGGGAATCTCATGAAGTTCAGCAAGGGGAAATGCCAAGTCCTGCCCTTGGGGAGAAACAACCCCATGCACCAGTATATGCTGGGGGCCAAAGCAGCTTGGCAGAATAGGCCCTGGGCATCCTAGTGGACACCAAGTTAACCATGAGCCAACAATGTGCCCTTGGTGCAAAGGTGGTCAATGGGATCCTGGGATGCATTAGAAGGAGCACTGCCAGCAGACTAAGGGAGGTGGTACTTTCCCTCTGCTCATCTTTGGTGAGTCCCGTGTCCAGTTCTGGGCTCCCCAGAACAAGACAAACATGGATGTATTGGGAAGTCAAACAAAGGGCCACAAGGATGATGGAAGGACTGAATCATCTCTCTTGTCAGTAAAGGCTGAGAGAGCTGGGACTGTTCATCCTGGAGAGGAGAAGGCTCAGGGGGGATCTCATCAATGTATATAAATACCTGAAGGGATGTAGCTAGGCTCTTGTCAGTGGTTCCCAGTGACAGGACCAGAGGCAATGGGCACAGGCTGAAACACAGAAGGTTCCCTCTGAACATCAGGAAACACTTTTTTACTGGGATGGTGACCAAGCACTGGCACAGGTTGCCCAGGGAGGTTGTGGAACTGTCTGGACATGGTCCTGAGCAACTAGCTCTAGGTGACCCTGCTTGAACAGATGGATTGGACAAGATTCCTCAAGAGGTCCCTGCCAACCTCAGCCAGGCTGTGATTCTGTGAAGAGGCCATCCTGATCTGGGGCGTGGAGAGATGGGCTGTGAGGTGTGAAGCTGAGTCAGGTATTGATGTCCCCTGGCTGCAGCAGGAGAGCAGGATGTGAGCACTTGTACTGTAATTCTGGGGAGAAATCAAGTATCCCCTTGCAGGTTGCACATTGGCTTCAATTTCTGATTTGGTTTTACCAGCCCATGTGTTTCCTTTCCTCACTATAAATGTTCCCTGAAAAAACAGTGTTCTGCCTTAGAATCCAGAAACAGGAAATTACTTCTCTTTCTGAATGTGTGGCATCCTTGACTGGTGCACTGCCTCCGTTCATCTTGGGAGAGCTCCTTTGTTGTCCCCAGTCCTGCTCCTCTCCTTCCTTGTCCTTGAACCTGTCTTGGGTGGGAGGTGGTGGGATGGTGTGTCCCTGCACTTCTGCTTGGTTTCTCTGTGACTGTTCTGGATTGCAGGATGGAGAGATGTTGCAGAGCAGAAACAGATCTGTTGCTGCATCGGTGGGAGCTCTTCTGCTATGTATGGACAGGTTTTCCTTCCTAGGAGTGCTGGTGCTCATGTCTCCTTTCTTTCTGATTTCTAGAGTGGATCTGGCCAACGCAATCAACCCAGCACCATGCAGCAAAAATCTCAGGCTACCAAAACCACCTATGGCACTTCTCCATACTGGACAAATTAAATCTGAAACTGGGGAAGGGGGAGAGAATGAAAGGAGAGAATGAAAAAAAAAAAAAGATAAAAAGAAAAAAGACAACTCCCCATTCCTAGAATTATTAGAAGTAACTGCTGAGCCAAATGTCTGTGTGGGGAGAACTGCAGCAAGCCAGTCATCCTCTGTATGACTCACCTGCTTCCTCTTTGAGTTGCTGTTGTATGTAATATATTTATGTATGTATTTGTAAATGTAATAGAGCCTAAATGTGGTTTTCTGCATCTTGAAGCCTGTTTCATTTTCTTTGTAGGAAAACTAATTATTCATTTGCCATCTGCACCAGGGCATCCTTCCTTCCTTGTTTGTTCGTTTTTTAAGCTCTGTGGGTTTTCTAACTCTGTCAGACAAAAGACAAACTGCACCTTCTTTTTTTGGAGCTGGAGCAGTTCTAAATTCAAGAGAATAAGACCTGCCCACCAAAAAAGCAAATCAAGATGTGTCCTGTTAGTTTGTTTTCTATCCCCAGCCCCCAATATAGCTGTTATTAAAAGAAAGAAAAAAAATGTTTTGTGGGCCTTCCCCTTTCTTTCACCTCCTCCCTCCCTCATGCTGTGGAAGACAAATTCTCATGGGCAATTCTGTCACTGTGGCCTTGAGCTGCAGCCTCACCCCTTAATTTTTTAAAATTTTTTGATAAGAATAATAATAAAAAAGGACAAGATTTTCTTTTTTGTTTGTGGGGGGGGTTTGGTTTTTTTTGTCTTTGGGCATTTTTTGTTTTTGTTTTTCTCTAGCAAGAGACCTTGGATGGCTCAGTGTGTCCTGGAATCTCCTTTGCATCATTAGAGGCAAAAACTATGTAGCAGTTTCTTAAATAAAAGTATAAGCTGTGTCTTGTACCTCTTTTTGCTCTGAGCCACCCTCCCAGGAAAGCCAGAGCTACTGGATGGGAACTTCATCTGTCCCTCCCCACTTTTTTTAAAACAAAGACTGTGGAGGCAACTCCTGGTCCTTTTTGTCCTGCACCACTGCGGTGAATGTTCTAGGAGTTTCATTTCTTTATAGCCCTTCCTCCACCTAATAAAGATCTGAGCATACCACTGGTGTTTGTCTGCAATTTCAAAGGCTCCAGGAGCAGTTTTATGGCCTGTCCCTTTGCACCTGCTCCTGCTGAGCTGGGAGGGTGAGAGCAGCAGGTGGGTGTGACAAAGGTGAGTTCAGCTGTGGCCGAGAGCTGTCAGGTGGCTGCAGCAGGGATGGGGTCAGGGCAGCACCCAGAGAATCGTGTCTCTGCCGTTGGTGTCTGCTGGAGTGGTGCAAAAGGACAGGCCATAAACAGGGCAGTTGGGAGGGGTGAGGAGGGAGCACAGCTGCAGCTCAGCCATGCCTTGCTCTGCCCACAAGTCCATGGGCTCTGCTGTGGTGAGGGCTCTGGAGGGAAAGTCTCCTGCTTATCTTCCTGAGCAGCAGAGGAAGAGGGTAAATACAAAGCACACAACAGGCAAGGGCATTTTTTTTCCCCTCAAGCTCCACAAGAAATGTTTTCTATATTGAGAACCACTTTGCCTCCTGTTACCAGCTCTCAAGCCCTCTGGCACCCAGTTGTCACCCAGTCCTCCCCCAGCTTCTGAGCAGCACAAGAACTGCCCTGACTCAGCTTTTGACACTGGTTGAACTCCAGCAGCTGCTGCAAGCCCTTGACAGCTGCTGTCGCACTGCCACCAGCTTTGGGGCTTGAATGTCAAGGAGGGCAAAAATGTTTCTGCAGGCTGGGGCCTCTCTGTACAAGGCTGTATGAGCAGCTGTGCCCTTATAGCAGCAGCACCTCATTTACGCACACAGTTGTTCTTTAAAAAACCCCCCAGAGCTGCCTTCACACACTTGAGATCTTGCTTATAGACATCTTGTGCTGCCCTGCCCTGATAGACATCTGGTCCTTCCACCTGTGTCAGGGTCCAGAAGCAGCTGGAACTGGAAAAAAGCAACTGGTGAGAGTTGGTGCCAGCCCACAGCAGCCCCTGAGCCTCAGGTGTGCAGCAGAGCTGCTGCAAAGCCAGTGCTTCTCCACTGTCCCCAGCCATGAAACTTCATCCTCAGCCTGGCTGTGAGCACAGAAGGGCACACACGAACTGTTCACCCAGCACAGGAGCACCCAGCTGTGAGCACAGGAGGGGCTGGAGCCTTTTCCTAGCCTTTGGTACCACCCCTGCTGCTGGAGGGAACAGCTCCTGGCCGTTCTGAGCAGATCAGTGCTGGAGGGCTAGGCAGGAGGTACAGGCAGTCCAGACCTCAGACAGCACCATCTCTCCTGGCCTCATTCCCCAGTTTGGTAACTTCTTTGGGAAGGCAGCTCCAAAATGCCACTGCCATTCCTCTAGCACGGCTGTGCAGCAGAGGCACATTTGACTCAGCAGTTGCTGTGCTGTCATCGATGCCCAGTGCAGCCTGTGCACTTCCCTGACGCTGGTCACACTGACTTTTGCAGCGAGGCCCTGCAAACACACTGCCCCTCTCCTGGGCCTGCAGGGAACAGCCTGGGCCAGGCAGGGCCAGCAGCCAGGACCTCAGTTTCTCTGCCAGGCTTCTGTCGGAGGCCAAAGCCATTCCCTGCTGCTGTGCCTGATCCTTTCAGGAGTGCCCTCCTCCTGCCCTGGACAAGGCACTGACCACCAGCAGCACCATGGCCCCAAGGCAGCAGCTTTGCCCCAGGTCCTGCATCCCTGCTCCAGTGACATGAATCCATGAAACAGCTTCTCACTGGTTTCTCCATTCCTGACTTTGGAAAATGTAACAGCCAAGCCCACGGTCTTTTGCCAAAGTCCTCTAAATCAGTTTTTAATTTGAGGCACAAGCAGCTGTCAAACAGCAGCTTCATTTTCCAGTAACCTTACAGATCTTTGTGTACAGGTGTGTGCACTGATACCACAGCAGCACTGAACTTTTTCAAAACTTTGAATAACACATGCAACACAACCAGAGAAGTAACAGTACAGAGATATTTTCATTTCACATTTTTATTAGTAGACAGATGTGCAGAAAAGACAAAATATAACTACTGAAGAGGAAGACAACACAAAAATGCATCAGTTAATTCTTTCTGGTAAATTATACTGAAGAAAAAAAGGAAAACATCTGGGAGTTCAGCTAATAAAACTACTAAGAAATTTAGTGTACCCTGCTGGTTTCAGAATGGTTGAAAACTGCATTTGAAGGGACATGTAGTTGCAAATGTAAATGCTAATATTGGCTGAAACAGGAGAAAAAGGGTTAAGAAAAAAACAGAATACACAGAGTAGGTAAACATTTTTCTGCAATCATCTCTTAAATA
>JAWWLZ010000087.1:1177604-1188747 GCA_035041345.1 Poliocrania exsul | reverse complement strand
AATGCTACATCTATAGCTTTGAGTGCACTGTTAATTGATGCTGTTAGTAAATAGTGTTAGATATGCTACATTGCAATACAGGGCAGCAATTAAGTTTCTGTTACTGGCTCAAGGTAATGAATGTGAGGATTTTGAAAGCATGTGGTGTATGAACTTATCTGACAAAAACCCCTCAAAAACAGAAAAGAGGAAAAAAGAGTGAAAGAATTGAAAGAGTGAATGATGGATGAAGGTAGCTAAACAAATTGCTTCAAAGATGGACTAAAGATGGACTATAACTGGATGCTTTTTATCTATGGTGAAGACTGGATTGTTGATTTTTGTGATCCTGACAGTTGTGCTGCGGTTAACATCAGGTGCAGGTGGTCTTCTGCAAGGGCCCTGCAGAAGACTGCTGCAGCCATTTTTGTGGCACAATTACACAGGGGGAATTGTAGGGAGTGACAGTGTGTGTGTGGATCTCCTAAGGTCTGAGGTAACTGATGAATGCACCCTTAAGGACCAGAGAACCACGTGTAGAATGTGTGATACCTTGTAACCAGTAGAATGTTTCCATGTATGTTAGGTGAACTGACTAATAGTGTGCTGGCATGTTATATACAAGAGTATATGAAAAATGAAGCTGTAACTAAAGTCCTTTGTCTTCAGTGTAAGCCTTCTGATCACACTGCAGCCCGAGTTTGTCTCTGCCTCCTCTGACCGCCGCAAATCTACCTTACCCCGACAAATAACGTGAGTTAGAATGACAGCTTTAGGGATTTTTCAATAGGTACAAGCTGCCACTAACTGCGTTTAATCTCAAGAAATTCCAGTTATCACTTAACCAATTAAAATTATTTTCCTCAAAAATAAACTATTAAACCAGTCAAATAAAAGCATGAACACACTCACCAACTCTGGTGGCTGCATGTCATCACAGGCATCCACATGACACTGCATCATCTTCCAGGGACAAAACAATAGAAGGAAAAGAAAAATTAATCCAAATTAAGTTCATGCTATAGAGGCTTATAGCTAACTTGGCAAACAAATGCATATATACAAATATAGAGAAACATTTTTCTGCACTATTTAAACTACTACAAAGGCTCAAAGTACAGGATATAAGACCAGTTACAAGATTCACTCCCTCTTACTTTCACTGCAAGGGAACTGTAATTGGTTACACTTTTATTTTCCTTGTTTCTGTAACAAACAGATATTTGTCTTACATAAAGGATGTCAGACAGTTAAGGGAAGAGCAAAGTTTAAACAGTTTGTTGTTTGGTTTTTACCTCTGAGTACTAAAACTGTACTATATAGTAAAAGATGTCACACTCAGATACCAAAACCTTTTATTTTTCTAATGCATAAAAACAAAACAGAAAAGGCATTTAATAAAACAAGTAACTGTCATAGATATATCAACATCAACAATGGGTCAATCAGGAAAGACGTGGGTTCTCATGTTTTATTAAATTATTTTCATATACCTCATATAGCCAACAGCTAAAGTAACAGTCTACTACTGCCTAATTATATTGGAAATCCAATTACTTTTTTCTGGATTAAAATATGCAAAATGACATAAATGGCACACTAAAAAAAGGACACCACTGATGAATTATTCTTTAAGGAACTAAGGGACACCTCCCAGTCAACCACCTTGTCCTTATGGGGAACTTCAACTTGCCAGATGTTAACTGAGAATACCACACAGCTGGCACAAACAAGTCCAGAAGATTACTAAAACATCTGGATGAGCACTTCATGGTATAGGTACTAAGGGAGCTGACTGGGAAAGGTGCCTTCTGTGATTTGTTGCTTGTTACCAGAGATGGTCTTTTGAGCCAAGTGGTGGTTGTTGGCCATCTTGGCCACAGAAACCACAAAGTCATTGAGTTTAAAATCTCTGGTGACAGGAGGAAAAGTGCCAGCAAAACTTAAACCCTGGACACGAGGAGAGCAGACTTCAGGCTGCTCAGGGAACTAGTTAGCAAGGTCTCCTGGAAAAAACACTTTGGAAGGTGCTGGGATCCATCAGTGCTGGTCACTTTTTAAGCACCACCTCCTCCTAAGGTCACAGGAGCAGGCAATTCCCAAATGTCAAAAGTCAAGCAGGCGAGGCAGAAGGCCAGCTTGGCTGAGCAGGGATCTTGGAGATAAGGCAAAAAAGAAAGTCTATGCGCAGTGGAAGCAAGGTCAGGTGACATGGGAGGAATAGAGAGATGCTGCTTGTCATTGTAGGGAGAAAATTCACATGGCCAAAGCTCAACTGAAGTTGAAGCTGCCAGAACTGTGGGGGAAAATAAAGAGTGTTTTAAATATGTCAACAGCGAAAAGGAGACCATAAATAACATTGGCCCATTACAGGATGAAGATGGTCACCTCGCAAACAGGAACAGAGACAAGGCAGAGGCATTTAATGCTTTCTTTGCCTCTGTCTTCAACACCAATGATGGGCTAAGGGCATCCTAGTGCCCTGAGCTGGAGGACCATGACTGAGAACGATCCACTCCCAGCTGACCCTGAAGTCATGTCAGATCTGCTGCTCCAGCTGGATCCCTATAAATCTATGGGACCTGATGGGATTCATCCAAGACTACTCAGAGAGCTAGCTGATGTCATTGCAAGGCCTCTCTCAATGATTTTTGAATGATCTTGAGAATCTGGAGGGATCCTGGTTGACCGGGATCTGGCAAACCTTGTCCCAATTTTCAAGAAGGCAGACCCTAGAAACTACAGGCCTGTCAGTCTCACTTCAGTGCCTGGGAAAGTTACAGAAAAGATTATTCTGGAATTACTGAAAAACACCTGACAGACGATGACGGCATTGCAGTCATTGGTTAAAGTCAGCACATCTTCATGAGGGGAAGATCCTGCTTGACAAACCTAATTTCCTTTTATGACAAGGTAACTCACCTAGTTGATCAAGGGAAGCCAGTTGATGGCTTTGTTTTTTTTTGGATTTCAGTAAAGCTCTTGATACTGTCTCTCACAGGATCCTTCTAGACAAAATGTCCAGCATACAGCTTGATAAACATATCATGCGGTGGGTGAGCAGTTGGTTCACAGATCAAGCACAGAGGGTTACAGTGAATAGGGTGACATCAGAGTGGCAACCTGTCACTAGTGGGGTTCTGCAGGGCTCCATTTTAGGGCCAGTTCTCTGTAACATCTTCATAAATGACTTGGACACAGGACTGGAATGGATACTAAGAAAGTTTGCAGTCAATACTAAATTGGGAGGAGCTGTTGACTCCTTCAAAAGTAGAGAGGCCCTGCAGAGAGATCTCAACAAATTAGAGGGCTGGGCAATCACCAACTGTATGAAGTTTAACAAGGACAAGTGCCGGATTCTGCACCTGGGATGGGGCAACCCTGGATGAACATACAAGAGGCTGGAGAGCAACATCACAAAGATCTGGGTTTCCTGGTCGATAGCAAGTTGAATATGAGTAAGCAGTGTTCCCTGGCAGCCAAAGGGGCCAACCATATCCTGGGGTGCATCAAGCACAGCATCGCCAGCTGGTCAAGAGAGGTGATTATCCTGTTCTAATGTGTGTCAGCATGGCCTGATCTCAAGTCCTGTGTGCAGTTTTGGGCACCACAATACAAGAAGGATATAAAGCTATTAGAAAGTGTCCAACAGAGGGCCAACGAAGATGGTGAAGGGCCTAGAGGGGGAGCCATATGAGCAATGGCTGAGGTCACTGAAGAGGAGACTGAAGGGAAACCTCATAGCAGCCTACAGCTTCTTCACGAGAGGAAGCAGAGGAGCAGGCACTGATCTCTTCTCTCTGGTGACCAGTGATTGGGCCTGAGGAAATGGCACGATGCTGTGTCAGAGGAGGTTTAGGTTGGATCCTAGGAAAAGGTTCTTCACCCAGAGGGTGGTTGGGCACTGGAACCCAGGGAAGTGATCACAGCCCCAAGCCTGCTAGAACGGAAGAAGCATTTGGACAATGCTCTCAGGCACATAGTGTGATTTTTGGGATTGTCCTGTGCAGAACCAGGAGTTGGACTCTATGATCCTTGTGGGTTCCTTCCAACTCAGGATAGTCTATGATTCTATGAAAATACAAATGCTCATTTAAAAACAGGTCCTAAAATACTAGGTGTAGGACAACTTAAGATACATAACAATTTTCTTCTCTATAGGCTCATTTGTGCTAGCTACTACTGATAACCAATGGAAATGAAATCAAAACCAAATGAAACTGAATGGATAAAACAAAGCAATTAGTATTCATAAGAATTCATTGCCTTTTACATGCAATTGAAAAATACGCATGCAATCCTAATTGATAGCAAATTCCTTGGCCCAGAAGAGTGAAATTTGAAATTTTTTTAATTTTAGTATTTATGTAGATAAGTAAGATGTGTCAAACATATTTCCTTCACTGGTGGGGGGGGTGGGGGGGTGGTTGGGTGGTTTGTGCATTTTTTTGGTTGTTTTTGTTTGTTTAGACTTTTTTTTAACATGCTCCTTAACATCAAATCTCTTTTAACATGAAGCACGTTAAATATTTTTAGGGTATGTACCTTTATTGAAGTGCTAAATACAGACATGCGTATATGCACATATATATATATACATACACACACACATATATATATAAAAATAATTAAGTAGTAGGAATCATTTGAATGAGGAAAACCAGATTAGAGATCTGAACATACACTACACAACAGACATTCTGATTGAGCTCTCGATTAACTCCAATTTAAAAATACTTTGAAAGCATTAAGAATCGACCACTAAAACAAAAAAAGGGGGACAGGGAGATCAAATAGCTTTATATGTACTTCTCCACCTTATTTTTTCCCTGGTATGCTTTTTTGCATTTGTATATCCAAAGCACCCATGGGGATGGGGCTGCTAAAAATGAAATAGTGGAAACATTCTTTTTTTCCTCAGCTACTAAAATAGCCATTATGGTCCACAGGCATTTGATTTGGAGTTCTTACAGCCTGAAATATATACCTCTGTAAATAAGAGAAACAATGCACGTATGTTTTTCAATAAAATGCTTCAGAATAGATTATATATATATATATACACACACACACACATACACACAATTATTTTTTCCTTTCATGTTTAAATTTATAAGACTGTCAGTATTGTTACATCTCAGAAAATTCAAGTTTCACCTCCAGTCTTGGTTCACCATCTTACAAGTCTTGAACTACTAAACTTTTCCACCTTTAGAGAACTAGCAGAAAATGAGAATTTTTGTAGATTCAACATCTCCAAGATGTTGGTCTGAAAGACTATTCTTGCCTTTCAATGCATTTATGTAAAATGGCAGTCCTGCTCTCTGAAAGTAGCCTTTCCCATGCATTACTTCACAAACCACAACAATGTTGGTTTACTTAAATTTATATGTTTTTGCTAGAGAATGGTTTCTACATGAAATGCATAGTAGCTCAAGACCTTATATTTCTGGCATGACACTTCCAGCTTTAGCATCACAATCCATGGAAAGACTTCTCATGTGCTTATACAATTAAGGATACTGGGACTATGGCTAGCTAAAACTAAAAATTAAATATGATCGGCATCAAAAAACAGCCCTCATTGTAGGCAGGCTATAAAACTCATGCATAAAGAAGCCAAAGCCATGAGCAGCTCCACTGTGAAGAGGAAATAGAATTGCTTTTCAGAACATGGAAAATAAGCAGAGATGACTCCCATTTATTTGTAGAAACTCATGTCAAGAAAGCCAAGGTCGGTCTGATCAAAGACTAAACAGAATTCAAATAGATTTTTCTATTCTAAATGAAACAGAACAGAACAAGAACACGCTATTGCCCAAGCTGAAGACTGTGCTCCACTACATACCCAGGGAAGGGCAGTTGATCTGTTTATATGCCCTAACATTGGTTTTACTAGCTGCAAATATGAAAACACAAAATCTGAGCTTTGAAAACATGAAAATATAAATAAGTGATCTTAGAGGTCTAGTTTCTTAAGATTCTGAGTAGCATAGACAACTTGCTGGTTTTATGTTGTGGGGTTTTTTGTTTGTTTGTTTTGTTTTGTTTTTTGGGGGTTTTTTTTGTTTTGATTTTTTTTTTGGGGGGTGGGGGGTGAGGGGGTGGTGTCTGTTTGGTTTTGGCAATTTTAAGTGCAAGTCTTTCATTTCAATATTTCTGCTAGGCTTCTGGTGCCCCAATTTTGACATTCTTTTAATATGTGCTTCCAGTATGTTACTGGAAGTAATTGCCTCTTCCTCCCAGGAGATGGCAATGTGTAAATCATTTAGGTAGCCCATTTCATAGCTCCTCTCTTTTATCTTCCATTCATTTAAAATTAAATAAATCTCGTCTAACCCATCATCTTAAGGAATAGACCAAACAGAACCAGAGGGGGGGGAAGAAAAAACAGATGATTAACCAGAGGTTTACTTCCCAGATACCTATGATTTCTCTTCCCAGGAAGGAGGATACAATAAATGAATATCAGGAAGTCACATTTCAGAGTACAGCATGGAAGAGTAAGCTTTAAGCCTTTTAAAATTCTCCCCATCCCCCAAGATGGTTGAAATGTACCTAATTTCATTTAAAATTCAACTTATCAGTGGTCCTGGCTCCAAAACATTCGAAATTACAGTAGATTTTTTTTGCAGACAAATTGGCATAACAACAAGAACTGAATTGAAAAAGCAATCATCTGTCAGACCAACTAGAACTCTTTAAAGATATTATTCATGTGCTCTTAAATTCTGCAAATATCTGTTGGAAAACATTGTTCTGACATGCTTTCTTAATCTGAAAAGCCTCCCAATTCTCATTTCTGTAATCTTGATTAAAAAGAAACAGTCTACAAAAAGGTCTGTGTAATAAAACCTGCAGGGACCGTGCTCTACCAACTTTCTATTCCATTGTTGATAGTAGGTGGGAAAAACAACCAACCAAAAAAAAAAAATCCCACAAACCAAAACCCCACAGATTATCACATCCCAAATGCTCTTTACACCCCAAAGAGTCATAGTCTTGGGGAGACCATTTGTATGGCCAAAACATTTTGGTGATATCAAAGCCCATCAGAAGCACACATGCCCCACGCTTAAATGTATGTATTCAAGAACAGTTTCCTCAGATATTCAAAGTGATAACTGTATTTACTAAACAAAATGAATTTTAACTCCTACCATTCCATCATAACGGTCTCCAGGTCTACCTCTTCGGTCATAAGACATAAGATCTCTAAAATGAGAAAAAGCAGCAGCACATGACTCACGTTATAAACTAGCTTATATATTCTAATTCAAGTTTTAATGATTTGCACACAACTATGAAATTCTGAATGCTTTAGCCTAGTTCTGAATGACAAAGGTACAGAACTACTAGTCCTAACAATACTGCAGAAATAACTAAATTCAAATACTTTTCTGGTGCAATGTACACTCAATCCTTCATAATCACTACCAACATGGAGTGTGAAACAAGTCCTGGAAACGAGCACAATTCAGTAAATGTTACTCAACTTGAGTTTTGTACAATGCATTTATGCAACAGCTTACCCGCCTCGAGGAGGTGGTGGAGGAGGAAGAGGAAGATTACGAGCTCTGCTGCCACCTCTGCCACCACTACCTGGTGGAGGTGGTGGAGGTCCTCTGCGTGGGCTCATATCATCGTAATCTCTTCTTGATGGAGGCATAGGTCGTCCACCACGACCAGGAGGCATTCGATCAAAGCCTCCTCTTCCACGCATTGGAAAGCCTACTGGACGTCCCCTTCTATCATCAAACATCACTGTGAAGCCACCATAGTCATATGTTTCATCATAGAAATTGGGATCATAAGGTTGGGCCCGTCCTTTAATTGGAGACTGAGACACACACACACAAAACCAAAATCAACACCACCCCTCCAACCAGTTAGCACTGTTACAATTATTATATTTGATTAAATTAATATATTAAATGTATAAATATTAATTTATACATGCTGAACATGTTCTTTATTTTGCAATGCTGATAAGCAATGCAGGAATGGTGATATGCTTCCTGAGAGCTTAACTATGATAGAGAAACCACTGTTATTGATGAGTGGCATGTAACTTTGTTTTAATTTCTCTCCAATTAAAATTTTCTTATTTTACTGATATGTAAAACATGACTAAGTCCCTTGATACCAAAAATGTCTTCTCTCTCCAATAAGGTACACTACAATCCTAGCAAAAAGGAAAAATTTCAAAGGGTGCTAATAGTCCACGCTTATGGTTACTAAAGAAGAGTCACTGAATTCAGAATAGAAATGGAAAGATATAATTTTCCAGCCAAATCATCCTGACTTTCATGCCTACCAATGAAAGAATAAGTTTAAGACATTACCTCAGAGATAAGATCCAAGATAATCTTGATACACTCCACAACTCTATCAGGTTTTCCACCAATAAGCACCACTCTATCAGTGGAATGAGGACAACATTCTTGAAAGAGCTTAATGGTGGTTTGAGTGTTCTGTTGAAGAGAAGAAAAACAACCTTCAAAATCTTCAAAAAGAAGTATTTTAAACAATTTCATAAACTTATTGAAAACAAAATGGGTAAGACATACTAAAACATTTTAAAAGAAATGATCAAACAAAATCATTAAACTTCTAGCCATTTTTAGTGAATGCTTGGCTTCCAAGTTCTTACAACAAATTTAATCTTAGGATATTATATTTTTAAGACCTGCAATGACATCAGTTTGCATGAAATGCTAGTGAAAAGGAAAAATTTCAGTTTTTTAAATCTTTCAATTATGGCTCATCTACACAGTCATTTAATCAAATATGAGCAAAGAGACCACATATTCATTGTAAGCTTACAGGTTATATAAACCTTCATATGTCATAAAAACATGCTTTGGATGCAAGACAGCAATGTTGCCAGGATTATGTCTAGTCATCTTGCCTTCCCTTCAGTCCACACAAATAGTAGCTTATATCTAAACTGACCTGGAATTGCCTTTGACACAATGTGAGGAAAGGATAGAAAAGAACGCTCTAGATGCATAGAGACCACGAGCTTCTTGAAACAAAACCTCATTCCTTCACAAAGGAAACAGTGGTCTTTGAGGAAGTGAAACATAAAAAAAAAACAAACCCCAACCAAAACTAAACAAACCCTCAAGAAAACCCCACCCCACACTACTTTTTTATAGCAATATTCAAACATCTATTACATTATCATCATTAAGAGTTTATGGAGATGTATCCATGCTAAACCATTTTCCATGTCCAACATCACCAGTTCGTTCCAGGAGTGATAAATGGCATTTTCATTTTAAAAAGTATCTTTTATTTATAAAGATTACTGCCAATATGCTTAAAAGTTTTATAAGAAGTTCTAGGCTCTATCACCAACAGCCACTTCATGTATGAAACATGTTCTGAAGGATCATAAGTCACAGATGATGCTTATACTCACTGCTTATGAACACAAAAACCTAATTTTTTTATAGAATATAAGCAGAATCTGGAAAGAATAGGAAACCATACCTCTCTGAGTTCTTTGATTTTAGCACCCTTAACACCAATAATTCCTCCTGCTAGACTTTGGTGAATTAGAAGTCTTAATTCACAGTCAAAGTCATTACCTTTGTAGTGCTGATACTGTAAGATGCACAGAAAAATAAAATATTAGTCAGGTGAAAAAAATAATTGAAAAAGCAAAATACTAATTTTGGTTTTCTTTGTTAAGATTTTTCTCCAAACAGCATGGTACGACAATTTACTGCTGAACTGCAAGACCGTATGTGCTACAATAAAAATCACACATTTTTAAGTACTTTGCCTCAAAACAAGGTGATGTCAAATTAGCTTTACTTATTTCTTTTATTATTATTGTTGTTGTATTAAATTTTAATATATCCAACAGTGCAACACACTTTATTACAAAGAAAGGGCAGAATGGAAATTACAATAGAGCTACTTCAAATTGGGAACTAAACAAGTCAGGAAACATGTTTTGAAGGAGAGGAGGCTGTTCCAAATATTAACTTTCTAAGAAGAAATTTTCTCTGTTACAAAAAAAAAAGCCAACACATACATTAAGCGCTACAGGCCTTCTTTCAAAAAAAGCTTGGTTTTATTTTCTAAATTACCATATTAAAAATAGCACACAAACATCTAGAATTACCTTGTTTTAAAATCTAAATTCATACCTCTAAAAAAGAAACAAACCTAAGAGACATACCTCTTCTAAAGTAGGGATAATCTTCTTCAAGATTTCTCCAATTGTCTCTGTATCTGCACTTATACTCAAGATACTGTTAGAGGTCGTAGTGTCAGAAAACATGGAGAAGGTGGAAGTAGCAGAAATAAATTTAGCATTCATAACCATACACAAAATTCTAACATGATTGACTACACATTTAAAGTAAACCTGTTCACTGGATTTACAACCCATGCATCTTTGTTTATGCCCAATATATATGCATGATGAATTTAAGGCTAGTTAGATCTTGCAGAGAGAACAAGAGAGCACCTGAAAGGTGTTGGAAGGGCTCAGACAGATTAAGCACGCAAGAAATTGACGCAGAACTGCAAGTATGAGTGAATATTCACTTCCCCCACCACCGCTAATTTAGTATATCCTTGCTATTACATTGGTAAAACTAGCACATCTTTTTGTAGAAAAAGTGAGTATATGTAAGCGGACAACGTTATATCTGGAGCAAGATTGAGACACCAGTTAGAAATTAGATTATTAATGGTCTCTGCAAAAAAATGGAATATAAATACAAGGGTGGAAAAAAAACCAAACCAAAAAACCAACCTCACAAACAAACAAAAATGTAACACAAACAAGAAGTAAAGTGAACTAGAGTTAGCATTTCATCAGAAATAATTATGAACAGACAATGCTGGAGGGAGAAAGGTGGGCCACAAAGACCAGAACACTAGACTCTTGAAACAATTTGATCTATAATGCAGTGAATATACAATACTTGAAGCTGTGCTCTTTCCATTGAAATAAAATTAGTGGATTGTTTGGGTGGCCAACTCACGTAAAAGTTCAGTGACAAAAAGACTTAATGGGGAAAATAAGACAGAAAACTTTAAAAAAACAATACACGGTCTATAAGGGGATACTATTTAATTATATCAAAGGCAGGTAATAAAATACATTTCTCTCTTTCTAATCAGGCAGTGAGGCATAAAC
>JAWWLZ010000087.1:805595-816188 GCA_035041345.1 Poliocrania exsul | reverse complement strand
AAGTCCATAATGCTTAGTCGCAGTCCGGCTCAAGGGTTGTCCTCCTGGACCTTCCACACATCGAAATCAGTCTCTTTATCTCTTTTCCTTCTCCATTCATAGATGCCATCTCCAACAATTAATATTGTTCATATAATTTGAACACATTTATTTTGTTACTTGGTATTTACCAAGATTATTGCTTTAATTTTATGCATAAATATGTTTTTATTATGTTATTTTATATAAATATATTTTTTCATACTCTATTCCAAACCAATGAAATAATCACTTGTTATTTGTTATCTGTTCCTGGAGATAATGACCTCCTCTCTTGAACCATGATGATGCAACACAGACCCTGGGCTACAGACCTCACTGTGGAGATGGGAGTCATTCAGTGTTAACTCACACAAATCTAAATAAATTATTTGAAGTCTATCTTAGCAATTCACTTCCACACGGGAAGACAAAAAAATTCAAGACAGAAAACAACATGAAGGTGTTATTATTTTTGTTCTGCATTGGCAACTAGTTAGTTAGATCCTTAGTAAATGGCGTGTTAGCTCACTGCCTTTATTTTTAAATCTCATTCTGTCTGTATTTTGTGTGGTGTTGTCTTTGTCAGCAAAGATTATGTCTGTGTATGTTAACAAACTATGAGAATTTTGTTAGTTTTGTTGATGATAATGAATTTAATTCTAGGTGTCCTTTTTCAAGAACAAAAGAATTTAATCCAATAGCAAATTAGTACAGACACTTACTGATCCTTTTTCAAACACAATTTATGCAGATATTATTAACAAATATTTTGTACTTTACTTAGCACAACTGTGACTAAAGCATGCTTTTTGATCTAAGTGATAAAATGTCGCCCTGCTTTAGTGGTATTAGCATACAGCTGAGAAGATCTTTCTGTAGTTAGTCATTCAGTTCTCCAAAAACGGAGTCAACCCTGTGATATCTTTTTCACTGCTGACCTCCTGATGTCAAATCCCAGGAAAAAAAGTGATATTTATGCAAATCACTAGGAAAACAGCTCCAAGTTTGATGCTTATATAGCTCATGTTAACTTCATGCCTGAGTTTATCAGCTACAGTATATCTCTTCATAAAACCTTGAACAGATTGTCTTTTAATACTTCACACCATTCTTGGATATTTTTTCAGAAGAAGCACTAAGAGCAATAACAAGCATCATCCATAAATATTCTGAGAGAAACAACATTCTTTAGTGATTAATAATTTAACTGATCCAAGAAATACTCCAAAAGAAATAGCTTACAGTTTAGTTACGATACAGGAATCACAGAGTTCATTCATTGAAGTCAGGAAGTACTGAGTCCTTAAAACTATGAGGAAAAAAATGATAAAAGTAGTCTCAATTGTTCTGACCTCTTTGGACTCCTAAAATGAATCAGTGATTCCATTCTGTACTCTGGGAATAAATATTTTGTAAGGTAAGTGGGGGGGAAAGGTTTATTGTTCTCAGAAATATTTGTGCACTAATACTCATGACACTCTTCCTGCATAGTCTATTAACATTACAGAATCCCAGATCAGAGTATGCTGAGTTGGAAGGGATGCACAAAGATCAAGTCCAATGCCTGCCCCTGCACAGGACCATCACCAAGACTCATACCATGTGCCTGACAGTATCATCTGAATGTATCTTGAAGTCTGTCAGGTTTGGTGCTGTGACCACTTTCCTGTGAAGCCTCTTCCAGTGGCCAGCAACCCCCCCAGTGAAGAACCTTTTTTATAATATCCAACCTAAACCTCCCCTGAATCATGCTGTTTCCTCAGGTCCTGTCAGTGGTCACCACAGCAAAGAGATCAGTGCCTACACCTTCTATTCCCCTCACAAGGAAGTTGGAGACTACAATGAGGTCTCTGTCCAGTCTCCTCTTCTCCAGGCTGAACAGACCAAGTGACCTCAGCCACTCCTTAGACAGCTTTCCCTCTACATTCTTCACCATCTTCATTGCCCTCCCTTGGACACTCTCTAATGGCTTAAAATCTTTTTTACATTGCGGTGCCCAAAACTGCACACAATATTCAAGGTGAGGCTGCCCCAGTGCAAAACAGAGCAGGACAATCTCCTCCCTCAACCTGCTGGTGATACATCAGTCCCTCAGGACATGGTTGGCCCTCCTGGCTGCCAGGGCACTGCTGACTCCTATTCAACTCACCACTGACCAGGACTCCCAGGTCCCTCTCTATGACACTGCTTGCCAGCATCTCATTACCCAGTTTGTACATACATCCATGGTTGCCCCATCACAAGTGTATAATCCAACACTTTCCCCTGTTGAACTTCATATTGTTGGTGATTGGCCAATCCTCCAATTTTTCGACGTCTCTATGCAAGGCCTCCCTGCCTTCAAGCAAGTCAACAGCTCCTCTCACCTTTGTATTGTCTGCAAACTTGCTTATTATCCATTCCAGTCCTGTATCCAAGTAATTTACGAAGATGTTGAAGAGCACAGGGCCTCAGATAGAGCCCTGTTGAACTCCACTAGTGACAGGTCACCAGTGTAGTGTTCCCCGCTTCATTATTACCCTCTGTGTTCGACCCATGAGCATTGACTTTCAGTGTTTTTCCATACATCCTAGAATAATCTTTTCCATAACTTTATGTGGTGGATCTGGCAGAGCTGGAATGTATTTTCCCATAGTAGCATTTACAGTGCTGTGATAACACATCTATGTTTTGGCAACTGCTGAGTGCAGCACTGTAACATTCCTTCTTCAGTTGAGGACGAGATCCTGGGAGGGGTCACAAGTCAGCCAGCTGACCCACACTGACCAAGGGGATATTCCATACCATATGACATCAACCTAGATATAAAAACTGAGACAAGGAGCAGGAATGTTATTCTCTCCATTGGCTGCCGCTGACAACCATTATGAGTACTGGAGCTCTGCTTTTCAGAGGAGTTGCTGACCATCACTGCTTATGGGAAGCACAGATTAACTGCCAGCTCCTGCTTTGTGTGTGTGCACACCACTTTTGTTTTGCATAAATATAAAGTGCCTTATTGCAACCCACAATTTGTGTTGGACTTTTTCTTCCTCCTTACTTTCTCCCTTGTCAGGCTGGGAAAGGGAGTAATAGAGCAGCTGGGTGGGCACCTGGCATTCAGCCAAGGTGAACCCACCATGCTTTGCCAGGCAATGAAGCGAGATAGACAGGCCTGTAGCTTCCAGGGTCCTCCTTCTTGCCGTTCCTGAAAACTGGGACAATGTTTGCCAAATTTCAGTCAGCTGGGACCTCTCGGGATTCCCATGACCACTCAAAAGTCATTAAGAGAGCTTTAGGAATGACATCCACTCTCAACAATTTGAGGATTCTGGGATGAATCCCATCAGGCTCCATAGATTTGTAGGAATCCAGCTGGAGCGGTAGATAACACAAAATTTTGGGTTTGACTGGGAGTTGATCGTTCTTGCAGTCATGATCCTCCAGCTCAGAGCACTGAGATCCCCTTGGTCTATAATCAATGCTGAAGACAGAGACAAAGAAAGCATTAAACACCTCTGCCTTGTCTCTGTCCCTTTTTCTGAGCTGACCATCCTCATCCTGTGACAGGCTGATAATATTTCTATACTGTCTATTGCCATTAATATATTTGAAAAAGCTCTTTTTATTGTCCCAAATATTTCTGGCCAGGTGCAACTCCAGCTGAGCTTTGACTGCACCAATTTTCTCCCTATGGTGGCAAGCAGCATCTCTGAATTCTTCTCTTGTCACTTGATCTTGCTTCCACTGGGTATACACCTTCCTTTTTTGCATTATTTCCAAGAGAAGATCCCTGTTAAGCCAAACCAGTCTTCTGCCTTGCCTGCTTGACTTCCAACATTTGGGAGTTGCCTGTTCCTGTGCCCACAGGAGGTGATGTTTGAGAAGTGACCAAGACTGATGGATCCCAGTACCTGCAAAACATATTCCCTGGGAACCCTACTTACCAATTCTCTGAGTAATCTGAAGTCTGCTCTTCTCACATTTGCAGCTGAGGTTTTACTGGTACTTTTTCTCCTGTCAATAGTGATTTTAAACTCCATTGCTTTGTGGTCTCTGTGGCCAGGAGGCCACCAATCTCCACTTCATTTACAGGATATGCTCTGTTGACAACCAGCAGGTGAAGGAGGGCATCTTTCTGAGTCTGCTCCCTTAGGACCTGTTCCATAAAATGGTCATCCAAGTTTTTTAGGAATCTTGTGACCTGGGTTGTACCAGCTGTGTGGTGCTCCCAATTAATTTCTGGCAAGTTGAAATCTGCCCTAAGGAAAAGGGGAGATGACTTGGAAGAGTCTCTTAGTTCTTCAAAGAATAATTCTTTGGTGTCATTGTCCTGGCTGGGAGGTCTATCTCAAACTCCCACAATGACATCTATATAATTTTTTTCTTCCTTAACATCTGTTCCTTAACATGAGGTTCTCAACTGTGTGATTTCCCACCAGTCTTACTTTTCAATGACACACAGTGTCACGCCTCTGCCTTTTCTGCCCTGTCTATTCATCCTGAAGAGCATGTAATCATCCAACAGGGTACTTCAGTCACAGATTTCATCCCACCAGGTTTCACTTATGCCAGTGATGTCAAATATCTGGGACTGAGCCAAAGCTTCAAGCTCCTCTTGTTTGCTCCTCATGCTCATCCATTGGTAGAGAAACATTTCAGGTGTGATACATTGTAGCCAACACCTCATGAAGCATATCGAGGGATCCATTAGTGCTTCTTTCTTCAAGTTTTGGCGCACTAGCCCATCACTCATCACTGGTGAGCTTGGTTTTGTCCCTTTCCTCCTTCCAAGCTTAGTTTAAGGCTCTGTCAATGAGCCCCACTAGCTCCTGTTTTAGAACACTTCTTCCTCTCTGAGATAGGTGCATCCCATCAGGTGTCAGCAGACCAGGTGTTGACTAGATCATCCCATGGTCAAAAACCCCCAGAATTTTGAGTTTGATTTCACCAGTCTTGGAGCCACTCACTGACCTGATAAGTCTTCCTATTCTTACCACTGTTATTCCTTGTGACAGGATTACTACCTGTGCTCCTGATCCCTCTACCAATTGTCCTAAGGCCCTGAGGTCTCTTCTGATTGTCCTCAGCCTACTCTTTGTTATTCCATCATTGACAGCCAATAGTGGAAAATAATCACAGTGCCTTATTAGACCAGATGGTTTTGCAGTCCCTTGAGGGACTAACCTCTTAGATCAGATAATGTCCCTCACCTAATCCCCTGGGAGAGAGCAGACTTTCTTGTGAGTTAGGTCCAATCTGCATATCTGGTCCTTTTTTGCCCTGAGAGTGGAGTCTCCTACTACAGCTACCCTTTTTCCCTGCAAACAGAGGATATGGGTGGTGGTATTTTAAGAGGCCCTACTGCCCTAGAGGGACCTTTGCCCATCTCATCATTTGTGTGGCCTTCTAGTTCCAGATGCCATACCTGTTGTAGAAAGTATTAGTCCTACCTGTGAAATTCTGAGAAGAAGGAAGAACCTTCCTCCTAGTATGTTCAGTGACCTACTTCCAGCCTTCATCTTTAACAGATCCTTGGATTCATCATCCTTTGACTAATTATCCTGCAGGATTCTGAGTCCGCCTGCTTCTCCACTACAATGGAGGTTCCAGGCTCCTGTGAGTCTTGAGTCTGTAGCGTCTCTGGAAATAATTGATCCCTCTTGCTCGTTCACCCAAATACTATGAAGCTTGTTCATGCTTTCCTGTAGCTCCTTCACTTGGCAACTCAGGTCTTCAATCACAGTATGTATGGCCAAACTTCACGAATGAAGATTTGGGAAGGGCTCTCCCCAGGTGGGTGTGTGCCCTTCCAGCCTGCGCACTGGATTTTTTTTTTTTTTTGATGAGACACAGTGTGCACAGAACTGGCCCACCATTTAAATCCTAAGATCCATCTGCCACGGCTGAGCAAGCTTGGACAGTGACAATGAAGTCCTTGGGACTTTCTACAGCATCTGGTACTAACCGGGGCTGACCCTGCTTAGTATCTGACAGGATCAGATGTCAGGGAGGCATTTAACTGCCAGGGGGGATAGTCCCTACTGAGACTCGAACTCATGACCTTGGGATTCGGAGCCCGGAAATCTCTCCATTACACCACGGGACCGCACCTCAATCACAGTACATCTTCTGCAAAATAACTGTTTGTCTGCCCCAGCCTCAGACAAAAGGCATCAGACACTCCTGGCAACCTTGACCTGGAGAGCTGTGTCTGTCATCACTCTTGCTGGAGACCTGTGACAGTTTGGTACAAGGGATTGAGCGTTATGGCTCATCAGAAACCATAACTGAGGAAGCTTAAACTATTGCTCTAATAAGATCAGAGCTGAAAGGATCTCTTTGCTCTTCCTTACCAGCTACTGTGTCTGCTGCCTCTATTGGCTGCTTCCCAAGGGTCAAAGAGAAGCTCTTCCTGCTCACCCTGCCTGCCAGAACTGCCATGCCAACTTGTGTGCCATGCTCTCACTGATGTGCCAAGTCCTTGTTCGCCAGCTCCTGTTCACTGCTCTCTGTGTCACTTGTGCTTCCTGGAGCCATTTAAAAATCTCCTGATTGCTTTTGGCACCATACCCTCCTCTCCTGCTTGGCTGCCAAAGGCTTCCAGCTCCTCATGAGGCTGCTGGTTGATGTATGTGACTGTCCATTCGACTCCTGCTCAGGTTTTGGCTAGAACATAGCCCATGCTAAGCTTTGATGTGCACTGGGAGTAGCACCATTAGGTCCATGAGACTCCAACATGTAGACAGGACATCATGACCAGAAAGGGCTGAAGGTCATTATTCAGTCACTGTCACCTGCAACTTGGTCTCTTCTGGAGTTATCATCCTTGTATATTGATAGTCTGGCAGTTTCTTCAGATTCACTAACTTATGGAAATGGTGTAGGCACACCTTCCAAGCTAGGAGATATTATGTGTCACTTTATAAACAAAAAAACTTTTGAAGTGGATCCAATAAGATTCCTGAGGTTTTGTGGTTCCCTGTGTCATATAGAAAACACTTGCACCCTGACAGAGGAGGAAGAATGATCACTCTCACTCTCAGCTCTCTTACAATTTTGCTCACAGATGTGCGTGTACGTACTTAGTTGTAAAATACAAAACGAGTGTAGGTGTTATGAAATTGAGAAATTATGCAATAGAAACTTCATGAATTAAATTATGAGTTAGTGAATGTATGTGTAAAGTAAGATACATGAAGGTTTCCTCAAAAAGGCCAAGGCTGTAGAAAGCGTTCAAAAAGGTTTATTTGAAGGCAAGAGCACAAAAAATCTTGAAAAACAATACTTTCAAAGCACAGGGCCTGAGAAAAAGCAAACCTCCTGTTCATTCCCGGGCTTTATCATCACCTCTAGCCTCCCTTTCCCCAGCTTACAGCCACCATGGCCTGTAACACTGTGAGAATTTCTCTCTCCTCAGACCTGAGGGAGACTGCAACTTTTCTCTGGTATGGGGAAGGAGAAGGGAAAGGAAAACACTCAAATATTTATAAGAAAACTTCTCTTAGGCAGGAGAAGCTTCCTAAGTGAAAAAGAGTCCTGACTCCTTGTTACAAATTTTTCCAAAAGGGTACCACCTCTACACGTCAGACTAATCTTTATGAAGGGGATTCAGCCCTTCTGTGTCATGTTTGTTTACTTTTCCAATGGCCTTATAAAGCTTCAATGGAAGAGTACATTGTCCTCAAAATTTGAGAGCTCCAAACAGACAGTGACAGTGGAGACAATGATACTATAAGAGGGAAAAAGACATTTAAGTGCAGAATATCTCACTAGCGTCTTTCAACATTAATTTGAAATAAAACTATATGCCATCTTTGATCTATCATTGATTTTCAGTTCTGATGTCTGATAAGAACTTAAGTAGATTCTACTTTTATTCATTAAAAAAGACATTAGAAAAATCTTCTCACAAGAAATTGTATGCGGTCCTTCTTTTAATATTTTTATCAATGTCGACGTCTATTACAAAGCTGGAAAAGAGTATGGATGTCATCTGAGAATTCCAAATACTTGAATTTATTATCTTTTAAAAGCTGCGAAGTTGTAAGAAAAAACCCACACTAATGATATCATTTGTTTCTAGCTCATTTTTTTATTAAAATGTTAGATAAGTATTTGAAATTTCTGTCTGTTATGGTCTGTACGTAAGTCTGATGGAGAATGGAGATTGACTGTGGAGGATCGGGGTTTGAAAGAGGTTACCCCACTGCTGAGTGCCATTGTGCCAGACATACTGAACCTCCAGTAAGAGCTGGAGTCCAATGCAGTAAAATGGTATGCCACCATTGACATTGCAAATGTGTTCTTTTCCACCCTCCTAGCTGCAGAGTGCAGGTCACAGTTTGCTGTTACATGGAGGGGCATGCAGTACACCTGGAACTGACTGCCCCAGGGATGGAAGCATAGCCCCACAATTTGTCATGGACTGATCCAGACTACACTAGAGAAGGATGAGATCCCAGAACACTTAAAATACATTGATGACATTATTGTATGGAGTGACACAGCAGAGGAAGTTTTTGAAAAAGGAAAGAAAATCATTCAAATTCTCCTTAGAGCTGGTTTTGCCATCCAAAAGAGCAAGGTCAAGGGACCTGCCAGAGAGATCCAGTTCCTGGGGGTGAAGTGGCAAGATAGACAGTGACAGATCCCAACAGAAGTCATCAACAAGATTGTAATGATGGCTCCACCAACTGACAACAAGGAAACACAAGCCTTCCTGGGAGCCATAACTTTCTGGAGGCTGCATATTCCAGAATACAGCCAGATTGTGAGCCCTCTCTACCTAGTGACTCGTAAGAAGAATGAGTTTGAATGGAGGCCTGAATAGCAACAAGCTTTTAAACAGAACAAGCAAGAAATTGCCCATGCTGTGGCCCTTGTGTGAAGGTCTATAAAAACTCACAATCCCAGTTATGGGGACGAAAACTGGAATACTTTATTGAACACTCAACATGCAATTTAAGGACTTTGTGGGGCAGCACATGCTGATAGGGAGGAAAGGTTATGGAAATCCAGGGAGGGCTTACATTAACTAGCAATTGCACAATACTTTTGCTAAGTTACAGAAACAGTCACTGTTTGTTATCTCAGGGATTTACATGAGGGAGAGAGTTTGCATTTTCTGATAATACTCATTCCGAATTCTTTCTTATCTGAAGGCAGGAGACAGCTTATCTTCCAGTTGAGCAAAACCAGGCTTTTTCTGTTCTTGATGGAATGTCTTTCAGCTTTCAGCTTTGTTTACCAAGGTTCACTGTTTATGCTATCACTTTTCTTGCTGTTGGAAGGTACATTTTCAGAACCCGACACCCTTGTACCAGTCCAGAAAGGACCAGATATGAAGAGTGTGCTTTATTCTGCAGCTGGAGATAATGGCCCTTCCTGGAGCATCTGACAAAAGGTGCCTGGTGAGGCCCAGGGCTGACTACCTGGATCCTGGAGTCAAAGCTACAGAGGATCTGAAGCCAACTACACCCCTACAGAGAAAGAGATCCTAGCAGCTTATAAGGGGATACAAGCAGCATCAGTGGTAACTGGCACAGAAGCATAGCTTGTCCTGTCACCCTAAAAGCCAATGTTGAACTGGATGTTTAAAGGGAAGATGCCTTCCATACATCATGCCACTCATACTACATGGAGTAAGTGGATTGCTCTGATTACACAGAGTGCTTGAATTGGAAAATGAAGTTGCCCTGGAATCCTTGAGATCATAACAAATTGTGCTGAAGGTGAGAACTTCAGTTTGGCAGATGAAGAGGAAGGAGAACAGGGGAATCGAGCCGAGGAAGCTCCACCATACAATCAGTTGCCCGAAGAAGAAACACATTACCCCCTTTTCACTGATGGTTCCTGTTGCATTGTAGGGAAAACCTGAAGGTGGAAAGCAGCTGTTTGGAGTCCTACTCAACAAGTAGCAGATGCTATTGACGGAGAAGACAAATCAAGTCAATTTGCAGAGCTCAAAGCCATTCAATTGGCCTTGGATATTGCTGAATGAGAGAAGTGGCCAAGGCTTTACCTCTTGTGAAAAATAGCTAGACCAATGAAAGAAAACTAACTGGAAGTGCAGAGGGAAACCCATCTGGACTGCTGATACATGGCAAGACGCCACCATATTGTTGGGTTTTTTCCACCTCTGTATGTACATGTTATATCATATTTTGTTTTTCATTTTCTCTCTTCTGCATAAATATAAGAAACTTACTATTTCAGGTTTTGAGTTCTTTTAAGGGCTTTTTTCCCCCTCCCTCATTTTCCCTTGGGGAGAGGCTCTCACTCCCTGGGTTGGCTGCTTGGCATTTTGCCAAGCTAAACCAAAACAGTGTTGTTGCTGTTACTGTTCATTTTCTTATCTTGTTTCAGTTTCCAGTAAATTGTTCTTGTCTCAACCTATGATCTTTACTTGCTGTGCCTCCAATTCTTCTCTACAGTTCCCTGCAGGGCAGAAAGGGAAAGAAGGGGTAGAAAGTGAGCAGCAGTATGACTTAGAGAGTCTCATTGGGAGAAGTAAACTGGGGAGTACCACTCCTATACCATGACTTATTTTTGTGTAATCCATTAAAATCCATCAAGAGCAAAATTTCTTTT
>JAWWLZ010000087.1:715327-725970 GCA_035041345.1 Poliocrania exsul | reverse complement strand
TTGAGTTTCCAACGGTTTTTCATGCCTTTGGAGGGGGGATGGGGGTCTTGGGCATGTAGGCAAACCGTGCCAGACTGCGAACCCCAAGTCCTAGCCACTAGGAACAGGGCCAGGGACCTTTTCGCCCAGGAGAGGGTATAAAAAGTTCTGTTTCTTTTTGTTCTGTGTCTGTCTCCTAGGCCAGAGGCGACTGGGGGGACTTATGCTTATTTTACTCATGCTCATTAATTGATAATATTATTAATTGATATAACTATCATAGAATTTGCTTAGTAGTATAAAATTCCCTGTATAGCATACAGCAAAACTCACAAGGTACAGACCTGTCCTTGAAGGTGCCATACCAAGAGGCCCCAGAGCCTCTTCGACTAATTAAAACAGCCAGGACACCCTGTGAAACGAAGATAAATCAGAAAACATGTCAAAAGAACAAGATAAGTAGAGAAATTCGCCAATTAGACCAGCCACAGTTGCCAACAAGTCCTGTTTAAAGCAGTTTTGAGCAAAAGGTAAAAAGTTCACGAGAAGAAGAGTACTGACTTCATACCCAAAGACCACCAGAAACCCCTGCCCCAAATTACCAAGAGGAAAAGCGCAGGTGCAAGAAGGAGTTGCACGGGGCAGAGAAAATTGAAATCAGTTCTTGAAACTCATTATAATAACCCTGCCCTCTGTAAGAAAATAATGTTTATGCATGAAGAAATAGTAAATATGTATAACTTACTTGCATATAAACCAGTTGTTAACTCGACCAGGTGTGCATGTTTTTGGAGGAGCTTCCCCCCTGCACCCAGGCCTGGAATAGACGTACCTCTCTATAACCTCGCTGGATAGAGAGTCTTCTTTCCACAAAACAGAGGGACACACCCGATTTAGCTGAATTTGTTAAATAAAAGTTTAGTTTTGCTTCAACGACTTTGTCCTCTCTAAATTTTATTGGTAAATGTGAGCATTTCTCACACCAGCACCTAGGAAGGGGCTCAATACGGAGTGAAGATCAGGTCACAAAACTGGGTATTACTTGGCCACAGGGTAACGTTTTTGCACACTATTCCCGGCCCCAGCACAGGAGTGCAAGCCGCGGCAGTCACAGACAAGCTGATCCAGACAAGCGCAGTGTGGCGCCGAAACCAGGGGACGTCCGAGTTACCTGGGCTCCAGCCGGCCTCAGGGCCCCAGCGACTCCTGTTCACCAGGAGAGGAGAAGGGCCGGGGCAGGCAGAGCACCTTCACCAGCCGGGGCGGGAAGCTGAGGCGCCGCTGGAGGCGGGGTCCCGACACTACCTCCTCCACCCCAGTTCAGTCCTGCCGATCTCTCTGCTTCTTCCCTCCTTGGCCATCTCTGGCTAGAACTCGGCAGCTGCCATTGGCTTAGCGGCCTCATCCGGGCACTCGGCGCAACGCTGTTGCTCAGCTCGATCGTCCCAATATGGCGGAGGTGAGCGGGGAAAGCGGGCTAGGGCGTCGGAATTCGGTTGGTTCCCTGTGGGGTCCCGCTGCTAGCAGCCCCCCTGCGCCCGCCTCACCATCCCCTTAAGGCGCTTCTGGGACGGCTCGGTGGCGCGGGGTGGTCGGCGAAGCGGCCGGCAACGCCTGGGCACTGGGAGCCTACGCGACTAGGCCGCACGGCGAGTGCCGCGCAGCGCGAGTCCTGAGTTTGCCGCCCGCGGGCGGCCGACAAGCCGCGGCCGGGCGTGCGGTCGCTGCACCGAGCCACGGGGGGCGCGGGACGGGCCAGTGGCGGTGCCGCCGCAGCGTGGGCGATGGAGAAATGCTCGGCGGGAGAGGAGGAGCGAGCCCCGGGTCGGCAGCGGGGAAGAGGCAGCTGGTCCGGCTCCCTCTGCCGCTGTCTGCCCCTGTCATGTCCCACTGGGGTTGGAAGCAGTGGGAGCACCGGGTCAGGCGTGGCTCCTGGGGAGCTTTTGCCAGGGGATGAGGAAGAAAGGAGAGCGGCAGGCAGGGAGCGAGTGAGAGAAGGAGGGACGGGAGAGGGTGAACGCGATGGCGGGGCCTGGCAGGGGAAGGGACCAGCCCCGAGGGTGGAGGGGGCGTGAAATGGAGACCCCTACCTGCTGCTGGGTTGTCTCACCTCGCTCTTTCCTCTCCCCGCAGGCTTCCTTTGGGAGTTCGAGCCCAGGTTTGTCTTCGCCCACCTTCTGCCCCAGTACCGAGTCTGCTGCCCCCACGGCGCTGTCTCCTTCCTGCTCCTTCCCAAACTTACCTCCTGTTGCCTTGCAGCTTTCCTAACGTTTCATGTTCATGTAACTAACCGCTTGCCTGATGTTTAAGAGGAGATGTGCTCTGTGGAATTCTTCCCATACCTCTGGTCACAGTTAGTAATTGGCTGCTCGGAGCCCAAAATTAAAATAAAGTTTTGTAGCACTTTTAAGTCAGCATCTCAGTAAAGCCATGTAGCCTGGAGAGAGATCCCTTCTCCTGTTGCTGATAACTGCAGGGTTGTGTAAATTTTTGATTTTTTGATAATATCAGAAAACGTTTAAAATCATAATGATATGTAATTGTTAAGGATTTAACTGCTGTTAAGGTTCTTTGGAATATTTACACAAGGAAGCGTATTTAACAGCAGAGCTACTCATGAAAAATATTTGGGGAATGCATTTGTTTCTGTTTACTTGCTCTCTGCATTGGCTGAATACTAGTATGTAAGAACTAGAAGGGGAAACCAGAGGTGAAAGAGAAATATCTGTCTGTTTCTTTTCTCTATCATGAAAGCCTTAAGAAAGTGAATACTGAAGAACAAAACAACCTTGCATTTCAGTAATTTCCATTGTAGAACACAGATATTGCCATGCAGAATCTTTGCATTTTTAAAACTTGTTGAATCTAATGATAACCTTTTTAAGAAATGCACTTAAAATAACAGTACTTTTGTGATGACTTATGAGTATCCTTTTGGGTAATGAAATAGTGTCTGTTGGACCACAGAGCTGTCACAATGACTTGTGATCCATTAGAAGTGTTTTGTAATTTCTGGTATATTTCCCTCTATATTTCTTGAAAGTCTGCTATGTTTGTTCTTCCTTTTTTGATCAATTGCTAAGAATTAGTTTTGTTAAAAGATCTCATATGTGAGTAATCTGAAGTGAGTCTCGCTGCTTATTTTGCTATTAGGAAACTTCTTTGCAACCTAAGTTAGCTGTTTATCAGTGAAAAGCTATGGTAGTTACCATATAAATAGAATCTTAGTCTATAAATCAGTGTCTTGCAGCATCTGAAGTCTTGTGACATGGATTTTATACTTTAATGATGATTTCAAGGATCTTTAAAACATTCTTTTATTCAGTAAAATATTAATTTGAGATTGTAGTTTCTGAAACTTTGTTTCAGTAGTTTAGATACTTTTCCCAAGTACTCTATACTGCAACGGAGAAAACTGCACCTATTACTTACAAATACAAAAAGGGAAGGTCAGCTAAAATAGTTGAATTTGTCAGGTAGTTAAGAATTTGTTTCATTTATTCTATTGAGAGTTCTGACCCTGTATGTAAAAACCTTAATTTTTTTTGTGATGTAAGTTCATATGTTGGTATAGGAAAAAAAATTACTCAAATTAGGGTTTTTTTGATAGTTGGCTCTTTATCGTCTGAGGATCATGACTTTGACCCTTCTGCTGAAATGCTGGCACATGATTATGATGATGAGAGAA
Source organism: Poliocrania exsul (assembly GCA_035041345.1). NCBI lineage: Eukaryota > Metazoa > Chordata > Aves > Passeriformes > Thamnophilidae > Poliocrania > Poliocrania exsul. Next base: position 722,303 of record JAWWLZ010000087.1, on the reverse strand, counting down.
CTCTTGAAGAAGAGGAGGAAATTATGGAAGAAAACAAAAATTTCAGCTCTGAAATTGAAGATTTAGAAAAGGTAAGAGTGACTTGCTCTCTTCTAAATGTCCATATATGTTGTAGCTTTTTAGTGAAAAGAACACTCAACCTGTTCTTTAGTTTGTATTGTATAATGCAGTTTCCTGCAAAATGCCTTCGATGTTTTTTTTTTAAATATTAAAAAATTGTATTTGGTTAGGATATAGCAGTGCATTCTCACAGAAAGGCTAACTTTAGCTTCTCAAAGTTATAAGCGCTATGTTAAGTTCAGATTCTTCTTTTTCATTTAATAATCCTTTCACTTTGGAAGAGAAATTACTGAAGCAGGTTTTAGAGTCCTATCATCTAATATAATTTATCACTTTTAAGTTTTATAAGTTGGAAATAAGTTTAAATTGTATGTTAAGTGACAGCTAGCTGTGTTTCATTCTATTGGTCAGATTTTGGTTTTCCAATCTGGAAACAGTCCTGTTTTACACATTTTTCACATTCATTTGCTACATAAATTGTAGTTATACATCTCAGTTTCATCAATTTGGCATTTGCTGGGTGTGCAAAATGACCAGTGTGCTCCTTGGCTTTTCCTATTCCTTTTTACACTCTAATTACATGTTTTTTTCTGTTTATACCTCTTGTTTGCCTGTGTCATTGCATCACCCATTTTAAATGCCTGCTGAATGCTGAATATCCACAAACTCATGCTGTTTGCATTACCATTCAGTGACCCACTTACACTACCCAGCATAACTGCAGATTTTGATCAACAGCGTTCCAGGAAAGTGTAATTTTTAGTATTAAATAGGAGGCTGTGCTTTTGTAGTCCATTTAAAAACAAATTTTCTAAACTCGTGGGTTTTTTTGTTTGCTTTGGTTTTGCCTTGCTACCTTTTGCAATTATATTTCTGCTGATTATGAACTTGCTGTTATAATACCGAAGCAGCTTGCCAAGTCTGGTGGTTAAAATGGAGTTGTTACTCCATAAAATTATCTCATTGCTTCTATAAAAGAAAGAAAAAGAACTGAGAGACACTCATCTTAAACGCTTTAGTACTTTATGTCCCAATCCTGGAAAGACTTGGACATGAATTTACCCATTGTGAAAAGCCTTTGCAGGACTAAGACCTTAATTGATTAAAGAAAACAAGTAATTTAATCAGTGTACAATTTCAACAGGAAATTTTTTAAGGTAATGTAACTTTTAAAGGTATAAATTATTGGAAAATATTTCTAATTATTCAATTACTTGAATCAGGTAACTAAAAAAATCTCTACAGTTTGTTTTATTAGTTATGTTAGGATTAAAGTGTGATGATATTTAGTAAAATAATTTGATCAAAAGCTGTTGGAAAAAACAAGTTATAAACCAAGCCTTTCTCTTGATTTTTGCTTCTGTACCATTAGCTATATTTCACCTATTACTTTCTGTACTGGTCTTGGCTGGGGTAGATTTAATTTTCTTCCTAGTAGCTAGTATGGGGCTATGCTTTGGATTTGTGCTGAAAACAGTGTTGATAACACACAGATGTTTTAGTTATTGCTGAGCAGGGCTTACACAGAGTCAAGGCCTTTTCTGCTTCTCACACTGCCCTGCTGCTCAGAGACTGGCTGGGCATCGGTTGGTTGGTGGTGAGCAATTGTTTTCATTTGGATCACTTGTTTATCTTGGGCTTTACTTCCCCCCTCTTTTTTTTTTCTTTTCCTTACAATTAAAAAAAAAATTATTATGTCCTTTTAAATATTAAACTGTCTCTATTTGAACCCACAAGTTTCTTTTCACTTATCCAATTCTCTTCCCCCCATCCCATGAGGGGAGAGGGAGGGAGGGAGTGACTGTATGGTATTTAGTTGCCATCTGGGGTTAAGCCACAACAGTACTTTTTGGTGCCCAATGTGGGGCACAAAGGATTTGAGATAACAGATTTGACCATAACATATTAGGAGGAATTTATATCTGTTAACAGTTGCTGGTCACAATATTGATTTATCTGCTCTTGATATTAACTTATCTGATCTGTGCCATGCTCTTTTTTTTTTTTTGCTGTACATGTTAAAGATTGGTGTTGGCTTTTGCAGTTTACTATGCTCTGTAGTGCTTACTGGTGTTTTGCCTGGGAGATTTATTATTATTAAAACACTGGCCTTGAGCTTAATCTGGTATTTGGGCTCTGTACTGAAGCCATTACTATACTTCGGGCACCATCTCATGGAGACAATTAACAATTATACTACTTCTGAGAGAGTTTTTGTGGAGGTAATACAGAATGGCACCTTCACCACCTTCTTTTGTCATGTTTTCTCCCTTGTTACAATAACACTTTGGTATCTTGAACATCCTTGAGTAGTCTAAATACTTCTATTTGTATATCTTAGGAATATTGTTTTAGCTTTTTCTAAAGTTAACAAGCTATTTAGGAATATGACTCAGGACCTGCGGCAGTGTGGTTATGGGTGGCAAGGCACGTGGGAGAATATGGGCAGGTATTTAGAAAGGTTTGCACCTCCAGTGGTCTGGAACTTCATTCCTGAAAAAGTGTGGAATCCTGATGAAGTGATAGAATGGGGTGGGGGGGGGAGGGGAGGGGAAGATGCCCTGGCTATTTCAAAGAGGCAGAAATAATGGAAGCAGAAGTCAACTTGTTTAGTAAGAGAGAAAGAATTTTCTCCTAAGAGGGAATAGGAGAGCAAATCAGAAGAGGCAGCCTGAAAAAGAAATATTTGCAGTATATGAAGGAGTTAAAACTGCTTCAGAAGTAGTTGGTACTGAAGCACAGTTCCTTTTGGCACCCCAACTGTCAGTGCTCAGCTGGATGTTCAAAGGGAGGGTCCCCTCTACACATCATGCAACTGATGCTGCATGGAGTAAATGGGTTTCACTGATCACCCAAAGGGTTTGAATGGGAAATCCTGACCGCCCACGAGTTCTGAAAATGATTGTGAACTGGTTGAAACTTCAGTGTTGCCAGAGAAGGTTACTTGTGCTCAAGCCCCCACTGTATAATAAACTACCAGAAAATGAAAAGCAATATGCCCTGTTTACAGATGGGTCCTGTTGTATTGTGGGAAAACATCGAATTTGGAAAGCTGCCATGTGGAGTCCTACACAACAAGTTGTGGAAACTGCTGAAGGAGAAGGTGAATTGAGTCAGTTTGCAGAGGTGAAACCCATCTAGCTGGCTAAAAACATTGCTGAACAAGAAAAATGGCCAGTACTTTAAACTGACTCCTGGATGGTGGCAAATGCCCTGTGGGGGTGGTTACTACAATAGAAGCAGAATAACTGGCAGCGCAGGGGTAAACCCATATGGGCTGCTGCGTTGTGGCAACATATTGCTGCCCAGGTAGAGAACCTGGTTGTGAAGGTACGTCACATAGATGGTCATGTACCCAAGAGTCAGGCCACTGAAGAACATTGAAACAATGAGCAGGTGGACCAGGCTGCTAGAACTGAAGTGGCTCAGGTGGATCTGAACTGGGAACAGAAGGGTGACTTATTTATAACACAATGAACCCATGACACATCAGGGCATTTAGGAAGGAATGCAGCATACAAATGGGCTCATGATTCAGGAGTGGACTTTATGCCACTGCATAGGTTATTCATGAATGTTAATTGTGTGCTATAATCAAACAAGCCAAGAGGATAAAGCCTTTTTGGTATAGAAGACAATAGCTGAAATGTCAGTATGGGGAAGCCTGGCAGATTACTTATATATCACACTACTATGAGCCTGCCATGGCAAGCACCATGCGCTTACAATGGTGGAAGTGACTACAGGATGTTGTGGCCCAGGCCCTAGATGAGCCTGGAAGCTTCTGGATTTTACCTGGAAAACAAGCACACCGGGACCGCCCCCTGTGAGGGGCTTTGGACATTACCTTGTATGTACAAAAGAGCAGCCTGGACCAATGGGGTCAGAGTGCTGACCCCTGGGGCGGAGTCAGATCAGAGGTCATATATGTTGTTGTATTTTGAATAAAGTTGAGTTTTGCCTGGACATCGTATCGGTGTTAGCGTCTCCATCTAGACCTGTCTGCAACAACAGGATGCTTGAAAACATACCATGACCCATGCCAGTGGCCAGAATTCTATCTTGGGCCTTGAAAATCAAGTTTTATGGCAATACTGCAACCCTGAAAGAATTGAATCAGACAACAGGACTTCTGAAATAGCCTCAGAGATACCTGGGCCAAGGAGCATGGCATTGACTGGGTGTATCGCATCCCCTGTCATGCACCAGCCTCCAGGAAAATCAAATGATACAATGGATTGTTAAAAGCTGCACTGAGAGCAATGAATGCTAGGACATTCAAGCATTGGGATACACATTTAACTGAAGTCACTTGGCTAGTTAGCAGTAGAGGATCTGCCAGTCGACCTGGCCCTGCCCAATCAAAACCCCTGTGCCCTGTGGAAGGAGATAAGATCCCCATAGTACATATAAGGAACTGTCTGGAAAAAACCAGTCTGGGTTATTCCTTCCTCAGGAAAGGGTAAGCCTATTTGTGGGATTGTTTTTGCTCCAGAACCTGGGTGCACTTATGTAATGCAGAAGAATGGGGGAGTCCAATGTGTACCTCAAGGTGATTTAATCCTGGGTGAAAATAATCTGTCATTTGAGTTGTATGATGGCAGTGCTACATGATGCTGTATGTCACCACTGCTGTGACTCACATATCAAAGGTATTATAGCAGATACCTCTTGCTGCTAGCCAAGCTAGAGGCAAGAGGAGAGAGATTCATTGCAATGTTAAAACTTAAAGTCTAATCTAAAGGGAACAGGGTTGAGGAATATAATGGATATACCTTTTAATTGTTGTAACTCATTATTTGAGTTGCATGTTATAGGAATAATTATAACAGGAACCACCTGAACCTCGAGGACAAACCTCCCAAGCAGCAGATGCAGTGCAGCAGTGACCCGACCTGAGCTGGCTTTAGTGCCCAGTGACTCCATGAAACACACCACCTCTCCTGTCCGGAGTGACCACACGAACAGATGGAGCCCAAAGTCATGGACTAAGTTAATTCAATGAACGTTTTATAGATATTTATGGATATTTTACAAACATTTAACAGGGGGAAGGAGTGGTTAATTAGGATATATTGCAATAGAGTGGGACCTGAACATGATGTAAATGGTATGGAATAAGGGTTGGAGAATGTACTGGTTTTGGCTGGGATAATTTCTTCACAGTAGCTTGTATAGGGATATGTTTGGATTTGTGCTGAAAACAGCATTGATTACATACTGATGTTTTCCTTATTGCTGAGCAGGGCTTACGCAGTCAGGGCCTTTTCTGCTCCTTGCATTGCTGCACCAGTGAGTAGGCTGGGGGTGCACTAGAAGTTGGGAGGGAACACAGCTGGGACAGCTGACCCCAACTGACCAAAGGGATATTCCAGACCATATGACATCATGCTCAGCATATGGCAGAAGAGAATGTTGGCAGGGGGGCTGCTGCTTGGGGACTGGCTGAGCATTGGTTGGTTGGTAGTGAGCAATTGTTTTCAATTGCATAATTTGTCTTTCTTGGGCTTTATATTCCTCTTTCATGTTTTGTTTTGTTGTGGTCTTTTTTTTCCTATTTTCCTTGCATTTAAAAAATTATTTCTTTTTAATTATTAAACTGTCTTTATTTCAACCCATGAGTTTCTTCCTCACTTTTACCATTTCAATTCTCACCTCCATCCCACTGGGGAGGAGTGAGTAAGCAGCTGTGTGATGTTTAGTTGCCAGTTGGGGTTAAACTGCGATACCTCTACAGTCATTATAAAATATATTGTGCAGAAGATGGAAAGGAGGGATAAAAAATTGTTACATTGGTTTAGTTTTGGGGTGTTTTGCATGCTTGCAACTGAAACTATATGGGACTAAAGTTTTCAAGTTTTTCTACATTTCTTTCTTGTAAGGGGATGGTTAGTGTTCCTAGTATATCTTCTGTCTTGAAATATGGTAAGTCATGTTCTACAGTATGAATCAGATAAAGAGCAAATTTTTAATAATAACTCTTTAGTTTCTTACACTAAATGGTTTTCTTCAATAGTTTAATGGGACTTCATTATATGCCAAGAGACATGAATTATTTCAGTCTCATGCCTGAAAATATTTTAGATATTTAATAAAGATTCCTGCTTTCAATTAAGTTTTTCTTGTTTGTTTTTTACTTTTGTTTTCCAAAATATGTCTTATCCTTTTAGGCCTGAACTGTCTGAAAGTATTTGGCAATATGTTGAAATTTTTGTAATTCTTCTTGTATTAGGAAGGAAACATGCCATTGGAAGATTTACTGGCATTTTATGGCTATGAACCCGCAATTCCAGTTATGGCTGGTTCCAGTGTGGATAGCTCTCCAAGTGAACTTGCAGATGAGCTTCCAGATATGACTCTAGATAAAGTAAGTCAAAACTGTTTTCCCCTGTATTATGGTTTAAAAGTAGAAATCCGTGTGATCTTAACTTATATTTCACTATCTCTTGATGTTACAAAATACATATCCTTGTCAATTTCAATATACAACTAAGAGTTACTCTACTAGTGGTGGATTTGGCAGTGTGAGGTTTATGATTAGACTCGATGACCTAAAGGTCTTTTCCAACCTAAATGATTCTGTGATTGTACTCTGAATTAATTCTTTTTCAAGGATATTTAGGATCTGAATCTAATTATAATTATCGCACACATGTAGCAACTTTAGTGGCATTATATTACTACAATTGAGAAATGAATAAGGTAATGGTTCTTCTAAAACTAATTCAGAGAACTTTAAATAGATTTCCCTTTTTTCTTTTTTTTTTTTTTAAGAAGAGAAATTTTTTTCTGAAAAGGTCTATATTTTATTTTAATGTATGCAATGTCCAGAAATAATAATTCTGGCTTTGAACAAATATATCATGTATCAAACCTTTGTGGATAGCTTGAAAAGTGCACTACTAAATGCTTTGGA
>JAWWLZ010000087.1:641887-652043 GCA_035041345.1 Poliocrania exsul | reverse complement strand
TACTAAACAGAAACACAACAGTTCAACACCACATGTAAACACACTCAGTAACCCAAAAGAAAAGCAACAGGAAAAAATATAGCTGATTCCTGTTAGCACGTATACACCCAGTGAGCTATAACAAATTATAATTAGTAAGGCTTACCCCTGCAATGTTGATGGAATGGGGGAGACAGGGTAGCTCGTGGGTTGCCCTCCCAGAGGTGGAAGTTTTTCTCCTCAGTTTTTGCTTCTAACCTGTTTCTTTTTATACCTTTTTTTGTTTTTTCAGGTGGTTTTGTGTGACTATAGTCAAAATGTTCTGGGGGGTGATACAGATGCCTGAGGGGAGTGGGCTCCTTGAGTTTGCAGGGTGCCATAGGGTGCGGCAAAGAAAGGCCATGCTAATTTAATAACATTCCATCCTTTGGTAACACCCATCATTTATCAGTATCCCTCCGGAGGGCTGAGGTGTTTCCCTCAACTCATTAAGGGCCATCACCCCACACATGAGAATCCTTCCCATGGACTACAGTTCTTCAAGAACTGTTCCAGTGTGTGTCTATTCCACAGATCACTATTCCTGCCTGGTCCAGCGTGGGCTCTCCTCAGACTGCAGCTATTTTGTGGGTTAACTCCGGTATGCAGTGAAGTCCCATACAGCTGCTCACTCACTCTTGCTTAACTGTCCCAGCTCTGTCCTGTCCCAGCTTCTTGTGCACCTGTCAGTCCAATATTCTCTGACCAGGTTCTTTTAGATATTCCATGCATGGATGGTGTAATTTTTAATTTCTATCTGTAACAGGATCAGAATGTGTTGTCAAGATAGCAATTTTTAAAATTTTCTCTTTTAAAAACTGATGAAAAAATTGAAATTGTTTTAAAATAAGATCAGAGAAAAGAAAGTTCTGAAATCTAGGTATATGCTGTCTAGGAATCTGAATAGAAACTTTAATGTCTGTAACTAGATATCAATGCCGTTGGCCTGGCTATTTAGAGGAAGCTGAATAATTGTAAAAAATTAAAGCAATAACAGGGAAATTATGCAAAGTATTGGAGAGAACCATAGGATTGGTGAATCAATGGGACAAGCTATCACAAGAAGTTGTTAAATCACCTTTATAGAGTTATTCATGAAGACTATACATCAACTTACAAGATATGATTTAACAATAATGCAATGAATCTTGACATTACATAGGAGTACATATTAGAAGAACCCCTACAGTACATTTTTTTCTCATATATTTCTGTGAAAATTCACCAAGAGTGATTTCATTTGGTATAATATAAATAATTTCCTGCTTTCTTTTTTCTATTATTATTTGAAAATTTACATTATGTCATATCTACCATAGATGAAAACTGAACTGATATTTATTGGATATAAGACAATTACCTTTTGATGTCAGCACTCTTCATGATATTTTAAAGGAGCTTAAAAACCCAGGAAGTTGCATTATTATAACTATGCATTATTGTCACAAAAAGATAAATATAAGACTGATACTAATAGGATTTTGATGAGCTAAAAACCTTAGTAACATCAATGGGACTAGGGGTCTGCTGAAGACAATAGGCCATGGTGGTCCTGTTAGGAAAAAATCTCATTCCCTAACTATTGTACCAATTAGGCTTTATAGTATGAAATTGTATAAACTTTCTGTATTTAAGATATATATATATATATATAGTTTACATTATATACTGCATAGTCATGGTTAAGTCATAATGACTAAAGGGCCACAGTTAATTGCAAGGAGGAGGACATCCCCCACCCTGAAGAAGAAAAGATACCTCTGGACTACTGAGCTAATGCCAGCATCCTAGCTTTTTGGCTTGGTTTCAGCTGGGAGAGGGTTAATTTTCTTCCTAGTAGCTGGTCCAGTGCTGTGGTTTGGATTTACTATGAGAACAATGTGGATAATACACTTAAATTTTAGTTGTTGCTAAGTAGCACTTACCTTAAGTCAAGGACTTTTCAGTTTCTCATGCTCAACCGATGAGGAGGTGCACAAGAAGCTGGGAGGGACAGCTGACCTGAACTGGCCAAAGGGATATTCCATATCATAGAACGTCATGCTCAGTATATAAACTGGAGGGAGTTGGCTGGGAGGGACTGATTGCTGCTCAGGGACTAGCTGAGCATGGGGCAGTGGGTGGGGAGCAACTGTATTGTGCGTAATTTGTCTTTCTTGAGTTTTATTCCTCTCTCTCTTTTTGTTATCTCCCTTTTCATTATTATTATTATTACTATTATTGCTATATTTAAATATATTTCAATTATTAAACTGTTCTTATCTCAAATAATCGTTCTTACCTTTTTCCAATTCTACTCCTCATCTCACTAGGGTCACAGGGGATCAAGAAAGCAGTTACCTGGTACTTAAGTTGCTGGCAACAAATCCTCTTGCTACATGAATGTTTATAAGAAAAAAGTTTTCCTTTCCTAAGTTTCCTATAACTTAAAATATTCCATAACATGTTCACTCTAGGACAGATCCTGATTTCCTTGCTCATAAAACCTAGCATCTTATTCCATAAAAATATGCAATAAACAGAATAATGGTGTAATTCTGCAACTAAAATCAGCGCTCCTAACTGCAAGTAATATCTGAATCTAGTTGTTCTCATGTATTTGGCTCAGTTCTCTTTTGGGTGGGGTTTTCCCCCCATGTCTCCTCTTTTCTTCCATTACTTTTCAACATATAGAAAAATACTGTGAAAAGACTGAAGTACCATTTCTTCAGATCTTAAGCCTCTTTTTTTACTTTATCACCTCTGTCCTTTTCACCATGCATATTACTACCACTTTGAAATATTTTTTGGTTTCTCTTCCCTTCTTTTGATTTTACTTTCTCATTTTGCAGCTTTTCTGCAGAAAATGTGCATTGAAAGTTTTTAGGATGGGTATTTTAGATATTTTACATAGTTGACAACACTCAAATCTTCAGTTCTTTGGAACAATGAACATGGGCTTGTTACCCGGTGCACAGTGCCAATTCACACACCAAGGTGAGGTATTTCTATTTTTTATTCTAGTTTGCACAAAGTAGGGAGCTGGGTGGTTCCCGCAAAAGACTGGCTCCCTGATCATCAAAACTTTACACCATTTATACATTTTAACAAACAAAGGCATCAGCATTCATTGGTTACAAATTACATAGATTTTTCATTAATTAGTAAACTCCCTATTTGCTAGTTCTGTCTCTTGCTTCTCATGCTCATTGGTCTGCAGGCACAGTTCTTCCTTCCATTTGAGTCCAGGGACCGTTCTGAGTAGGTGGTCAATGGGTTGGTGGTCACCATCTCTCTTGCTAGAATTACATTTCCCACAGTTACTGCTCAGTCCTGCTGACTTCACTCTTGGTGGCTCTCATTCAGACAGCCCATTCCTCTTCGGATTGTGTTGCCTTTAGTTTAAAACAAAGGAATAGCCAAGCCTACAAGTTTCTACAAGTTTCAGAATACAACTGTTTAATCATAAATGCCAGAGAAATAAAATTGTCAAAATAAGTTGTTAATTCAAGCTCTTTGTCACAAGTGTGGAAATAGAGAAAAGAATAACATCCTTTAATCTATGACTTACAGATCCAGGAATTTAAGCTGTCACATGGAAAATCCCATATTATACAGGGCTCCTAGCAACTCAGTGTTCACACCATTTACTCCTCCAGACTTCCCTTCACCACTGCATCCTCCAGTGAGACAACACCAAGAACCTGTAACCCTTCCTCCTTAGCTGCAACAACCAAGAAAGCTGGGGCGTTGCCCTGGGTTACACAACAATTATGGTATGCACCTTTTCTTTTCTCCAAATATGCCTTTTTGGCTTTTTGGTGTTTTGCCTTCTTTAGAGAGACTGAACTGCTAATGATTAATGACTCATTTGACCACCTGCAGTGACCACCCAGGTGCTGTAAGAGACTGGACTATTTGTGTTAATGGCTCAATCAGCAGTGTGCTTTGCTAACAATGTGCAGAGTGGCCACCCAGGCCAGGTGCTGAAGGCGTGCACATCCAACACCTCAGGCTACAAGCTGGGTGTTAAACAAATCCCGCAAGCTGGGGTAGTGTTTCTTTTTCCTTACATGGATGACTCAGCTGTGATAACTCCCTGGAACATTCACACCTAGATATTAATCTCTTGTTGATGAGCCAAAATAGGCCATAATGGACTCAGCTGCACTGACTTAAGAGACAGCTGCAACATCTTAGAAGGTTTCAAAGACTCCCTAAGTATTCCATGACTCACAGTATTACATCATCATCCAATGTAAAACTCCCCACTTTGGGGGAGGTACCAGAGGCGTTCCCACCTGAACCTGAGCACATATAACTCCGAGTTTCAGGGCTTCCCTCACCACCAGGGGCTTCTACCATCACCTTGATGGATTCGAACTGTGACCACCACTTTGACCAACGAAGATCGAAATTGCAACAACCAAGTCTTGTCTCTGGATCCAACAGGTGTCTTGTGGGTCCTTCCATTCACCTGGGGGTTCCGCAGCCCTGCTCTGACTGCCTGTACCAGCACCACAGCCTCACTTCAGTGCCACACAAGCATCTGCAATATTGAATCCTGGCTATCTGACATTTCCTGACAGCATTGACTCTCCAACAGTTCCTACCAGGTTTTCCAGGCATGGGAGAGGTGAACCACATGGAAGGGTGACATGTGTCTATCCCGTGGCCACATGTGTTTTTCTGTGTGGGGAAGGCTGGCTGCCATCTTGATTTGGTCCGGTGGGTGGGGCTTGGGAAGGTTCTCCTCATCAGTTGCTTTAACCCAGTTTTATCAGTATTGTTATTAGCATTTGTTTTTGGTAAAGAGTTATTTTTCCACTTACATCTGAGTGTATTTGGTCTCTCTATATTGGAGAAACCAAGGGTATTGAATCTGAGGGAGGAGACTTCTGTCCGAGGTCTCCGCCCCTCCAAATTATCTCAAACTGAGACAAGCATGTTGGCTATTCAATGAAATCTGTAGCAAAGGGTTGTTTTGACTCCTCTGGCCAAAATTCTGCTCACAGCAATAAATCCGAGTGAAACTCTGTGTAATTCATCGTCTTCTAAATACCTCCACAAAAAAATGCACAGACACAGCACATTGAGTCACATCCTCCCACCCCCTCTTCACAGACTGTGGGGGAAGGGGATGAAACCAGGCTGTCCAGAGATGAGCTTAAGGGTGGTAAGCCAAAGTTAGGAGCGAAATCAGCAGTCCAGCTGTAGTGCATGTACAACAATGCACGCAGTATGGGTAAAAAACGAGTAGCTGGAAGCCGTTGTGCAGCAGGAAAGCTACGACGTAGTCGCCATCATGGAAACGTGGTGGGATGACTCGCATGACTGGAGTGCTGCAATGGATGATTACAAGCTCTTCAGAAGGGACAGGCAAGGTAGGAGAGGTGGAGGGGTCTCTCTGTATGTTAGGGAGTCTCTTGACTCTAGAGAAATTGAGGTTAGTGACGATAAGGTTAAGTGCCTATGGGTAAGAATCAGGGGGAAGGCCAACAAGACCAACATCCTGGTGGGAGTCTGTTATAGACCATCCAAACAGAATGAAGAGGTGGATGAATTATTCTACAAGGAGCTGGCAGATGTTTCAAGATCGCCAGCCCTTCTTCTCGTGGGAGACTTTAACCTGACAGATGCCTGCTGGGAACTCAACACAGCAGAGAAGAGGCAGTCTAGGAGGTTCTTGGTGTGTATGTAGAGAATAGCTTCTTGTCACAGCTGGTGAGCAAGCCTACCAGGGATGGGGCCCTGCTAGACCTGCTTTTTACAGACAGAGAAGGACTGGTGGGAGATGTGGTGGTCAGAGGCTGTCTGGGGTACAGTGACCATGAAATGATGGAGTTTTAAATACTTGGTGAAACAAGGAGGGGTATCAACAAAACCTCTACCCTGGACTTCCGGAGAGCAGATTTTGGCCTATTCAGGAAGCTGATTCAGAGAGTATCTTGGGAAACAGCCCTTAAAAACAAAGGGGTCCAGGAAGGATGGACAGACTTCCAGAAAGAGATCTTGAAGGTGCAGGAGCAGCCTATCCGTATGTGCTGAAAGATGAGCTGGCAGGGAAGACGACTGGCCTGGCTGAGCAGGAAGCTTTTGCAGGAACTCAGAGAATAAAAGAGGGTTTATCACCTTTGGAAAAAGGGTGGGCAACTCAGGAAGTGTTTAAAGATGTTGTTAGGTCATGCAGAAAGAAAATTAGAAAGGTAAAAGCACAATTTGAACTTAATCTGGCAACTTCTGTAAAGGATAATAAAAAGTGTTTTTATAAATACATCAATAGCATAATGAGGGGCAAAGAAAATCTCCATTCTTTATTGGATGCAGGGGGGAATATAATTACCAAAGATGAGGAAAAGGCTGAGGTACTTAACACCTTCATTGCCTCAGTTTTCAACAATAAGACTAGTCGTCCTCAGGACAACTGGCCTCCTGAGCTGGTAGACAGGGAGCCAAATAGTCAATGTGACGCCCATCCGTAAGAAGGGTCAGAAGGACGATCCGAGAAACTACAGGCCTTTTAGCCTGACCTCAGTGCCCGGCAAACTTATGGAACAGATCATCTTGAGTACCATCATATGGCACCTACAGGACAGTCTGGGGATCACACCCAGCCAGCATGGATTTAGGAGGGGCAGGTCCTGCCTGAGCAACCTAATCTCCTTTTATGGCCAGGTGACTCGCCTGGTGGATGAGGGGAAGGCTGTGGATGTGTCTACTTGGACTTCAGCAAAGTCTTTGACACTGTCTTCCCATAGTATACTCCTGGAAAAATTGGCAGCCCACAGCTTGAACAGGGGCACTCTCCGCTGGATTGAGAACTGGCCCAGAGAGTGCTGGTGAATGGTGCTGTACCCAGTTGGTGGCTGGTCACTAGTGGTGTCCCTCAGAGTTCAGTGTTGAGCCCAGTCCTGTTTAATATCTTTATTGATGATCTGGATGAGGGGATCAAGCCTACCATTAGCAAATTTGCAGATGACAACAAGTTGGGAGGGAGTGTTGACCTGCTGGAAGGCAGGAGGGCTCTGCAGAGGGACCTGGACAGGCTGGATAGATGGGTCAAAGCCAACAGTATGAGGTTCAACAAGACCAAGTGCTGGGTCTTGCACTTTGGCCACAACAACCGCATGCAGCACTACCAGTTGGGGACAGAGTAGCTGGAGAGCTGCCAGGCAGAAAGGGACCTGTGAGTTCTGACTGACAGGATGAGCCAGCAGTGTGCCCAGGTGGCCAAGGCCAGTGGCATCCTTGTCTGCATCAGGAATAGTGTGGCCAGCAGGCCCAGGGAAGTAATTTTTCCCCTGTACTTAGCACTGGTTAGGCCACACCTTGAGTACTGTGTCCAGTTCTTCGTCCCTCAGTTTAGGAAGGATGTTGAGGTGCTGGAGCGGGTCCAAAGAAGGGCAACAAGGCTGGTGAAGGGTCTGGAGCATAAGTCCTATGAGGAGCGGCTGAGGGAGCTGGTGATGTTTAGTCTGGGGAAGAGGAGGCTGAGGGGAGACCTTATCACTCTCTACAACTACCTGAAAGGTGGTTGTAGCCAGATGAGGGTTGGTCTCTTCTCCCAAGCAACTGGCAATAAGAAGGAGGACACAGTCTTAAGCTGTGCCAGGGGAAGTTTAGGTTGGACATTAGGGAGAAATTCTTCACAGAAAGAGTGAGCGGGCATTGGAATGGGCTCCCCAGGGAGGTGGTGGAGTCACTGTCCTTGGAGGTGTTTAGGAAAAGACTCGATGGGGTATAGGGGTCACCAATTATAAGGGTACGTTGAGGGGTCACCCTTTATAGGGGTCCCCTTATCCCGAGCAAGGGTGCATCGTGAATGACGATCTGAAGAGCTCAGGCACAGCAGGCATCAGAAGGCTTACAAGACTTTATTCAAGACAGTTTAACAGACAGTTCATAGTAGTAGAAGTAGTAGAAGTTCCTGGTAGATAGTTCTAGTTCCCAGTAGATCGTCCTAGTAGTTCTAATCTCAGTAACATCCAAACCTTTTATATCGTCTCACATCCAACATGTCATGACATTATTGGTTAACCAATTCACCTCACATACACCGAAGCATCTCATTGGCTATAAGACCACACATGCTCCAGGTAGCTCTCTTCTCTTTAAGGGAGAACTCCAAACTGCTTTCCTTAAGGGTTGCACTCACTGTCACCCCTACACCCCTACAATGTGGAACTTAGTGCCATGGTCTAATTGACTAGGTGGTGTTAGGTTATAACTTGGACTCGATGATCTCAGAGGTCTTTATCAACCTAGTTGATTCTGGGATTCTGTGACTTACTTAGCTTAGTAACTAGATGTACTAAAGCCTCAGGCTGCAAGCTGTGAACTTTCACCTAGATACACTGAATTTTTACCTACATAAGTAAAAGGAGGCCCCAGAGCCAGTTTGGGCTGGAAGATAAGTAAGCAAGGAAGGGCACTACCCCTGTCAACGTAAGATGTAACCTTAGAGATAAGAGAAGAAATGGGCCCACCTAGAGACAATGAAGAACAAGATTACTCCATACCATAATACTAGTATTGGTCCAAACTTTCAGTTGAGGAGTGGGGAACTTAGATTGTAACAGCATAATTGCCTAGGGATTTCTTTGTGCAAGGTCCCTCTCCTGAGGCACCCAGCTCAAGCTGTATCTCACCACTGTACGAATAACCTAATTTGTAAGATTCCGCCTGAGACTCTGCTTGGGGAAACCTAGGGCTAAGCCAAAAGGGAAAATATCTGTGTGAGACTCTGTGTGTGTGTGTGTGTGTGTGTGTGTAGTCAATACGGGGTACCCATCGGTTCAGTGGAGCCATCGACTATGAAGGGACTGCAAAGTCCCAGTGATTAAAGTCTCAGGTGGTACGAATGTATCTCCTTGACTGAGTGTGTGACAAGTCCAGTTTCCCTAACAGACACAGCTGGGACAGCTGACCTGAACTGGCCATTATATATAATGTCACACTCAGCAATAAAAGTAGAGGGAAGGGATGTGATTTTTTTTTTGGGGGGAGTGGAGGGCAGGGAGGTAGCTGTTGTTTAGGTACTGGCTGAACATCAGTCTGCTTCTGGGAGGTGATGAGTAATTACCTTTGCATCACTTGTTCTGGTTTTCTTTATCTTTCTCAACCCCTGAGTTTTCTGGCTTTTGTTCTTCCTATTTTCTCCCTATCTTGCCTTTTTTTTTATTTGAGAGGGGGCTGGGAGTGGGGTGGCATTTGAGCAGGTACCTCTGTGTTGCCTAAGCTGCTGGTGAGGGGTAAACTATAACATTAATTTTCACACCCTGTTTTAGGAAATATGTAGTGGTGTCAATTTTTAAATATACATACCTGTTATGGGTTTAGCTAGGCCTAAATTTAGACTGTAGTTTTCAGAGTAGGTCTTAGATTATCAGCTGACTTGAGCTGGGTCAGGCCAGTTGACAGCTGACTTTTACTGGCCAATGGTATTCCATACCATATTCTGATGTCATCTGAAATATAAAAGCAGGTGTAGGAGGGGCTTAGTTCAGTTCCTTCATGGCTGTGGTGCTAGGTGGATGTGCTCTGTGCTGCTCTGTTGATTAAGCCCAGCACCACCTCACCACTATGTTATCTACAGGAAAGTAAAATGTTTCTTCTTAGTCTTCTCTCTGCTTGGGTCTGTCCCTCAGGGGATTGAGTTTTCTTGGGTGATTTGTAGCTAGAATGGTGGGATTTGTGTTCGATGGGGAGGTGAAGAAATTATTTGTTATATCTAACTTGTGTAGGTGTGTGTGTTATATTGTAGTTTTCTTTTAAATTTTCTCCTTTCTGTATAAATATATAAACCTGTTTTAAGGTTTTTTTCCTCCCTTTTCTCAGCGAGGGGAGGAAGGTTCTGACTCTCTGTGTTGGGCAGTTGGCATTTTGCCAGCTCAACCGAACACAATACCTAAATGCAACTTTGAGATTTACCTACAGTCAGTTTTATCAATATATTTTATACACAGTAGATAAATAGCCAACCATATCTGTTATCCAAATTTCATTTTTACAATGTTCTATTACTTGAATCAAAAGTTAGACAGTTTCTATAGAGTCTATCCGCAGCCTGGTGTAGTAGTTTTAGCTAGGCCTCAAATTAGCAGGCTCAGACAATCCATGTAGATTAGGAGAGACAGGTATCACCTGACTTAAGTAACCA
>JAWWLZ010000087.1:538270-550572 GCA_035041345.1 Poliocrania exsul | reverse complement strand
TTTTTTTTCCTTTCTCCCTTTTCTCAACCGGGCCTAACTCTGTCTTTGGGCAGTTGGCATTTTGCCAGCTCAACCCAAGACAGTTGGCAAAAGCAGGAAAACTCCAATGACTTTGAATTCTAGTTTATTGTCTCTAGCCTGACTTTCCAAGTACTTCCCACTTTCCAGGTACAATCTATATGAAAAGACTGTGGGACTGAATTGTAACCTGACATGTGGGGTATGTCCTGTTATTTCAAATGGAAATGCATGCAGGGAAATCGTGAAGGGAGCAGAATTCTGTGGGATGCTTTTTCCTTGATGGTTCTATACAGTGGTAATTAAAAGCAAGGCTGAACCACATGGCCTCTCCAGGGATAAGCCACCCCTTCCACACTTATAGCTGATGCTAAGGGAAGTGCTAGCCTTGATTTTCTAATTATTGACCTCCTGAGAAGTAGCTAACACTGACCCATAGGAATTCTAGTGCCCCATCAGACAAGGAATCTTCTCTAGTGAATATTGCACCCTCTGCTCCTGGCCTCATGAAGAAGTTCTTCCTTCCTCCTCTCCTCCCCAGCCCTTCTTCAGTTTTACTCCTAGTCTCCTTCAATGTCCATCTGTCCTCTCTCTCAGTCCTAGTCTAGCTTTTTGTGGGTCATTAGGGAGCTGAGTGTTGCTGGTACCAGGGAGGGAGGGGATTCTATATGCATTTTTTTTGTATGAACCAGGCAACATCTTTGTTCTTAATCTCCTTAGAAATAACTGAGTAATTCTGCATGATCAGGTGTGGGCACAGGTAGACAGCACAGCATGTTTCAGTACAGGAGATTTAGATATGCCAATACTGTGGTGCAGAATTACCCTATATTTAAAAATCTACCTACCTCCAACACCTGGACGACAGAATTCAAGCTCTTTACTTCATTACAAAGTATATCTACAGAATCTTTTATGCAGCTAAGAAGTATTATTGCTTAGGAAGCTGATCAAATCCCTTGGTGCTCCTTGGTGTGGGATTCATCTGGTTGACCGTCTAGGAGTTAGTCATTGAATCTTAGTTAGGCATGGAAGAAATGAGAAGACAGGCATCCTCTAGCAGTGCACTATGTTTCAACAGTCAGCATCTCAGTCACATGGAGCAAATCATCCTTGAGTGCTGCCTATCTCTATCAACTGGCCACAGTAGGAATTCAGGCAGCGAGTACAGTTAGGCATCCAATGTGTTAAGTATCTGAAGTGAGGTAAGGTAAATTTTGCCACAGGAAACTTTCTAGTAAAAAAGATGATTTAGAACGATCACTATAATACATTTGGGCTTTTCATCTAAGCTTATAACCCTTAAAATCTCCATCTCATGACCAGCCACAGTAAAACCCAAAGCAGATTTTAAGAGGAGAGTGGAAGAGGCAGCCTTTCGGTAACCAGAAACAGACTGACACCATCCTGTGTGATGATAAACTCAAGCCAAGATCTTTAGCAGACCTGACTGTTTGTCAAGGGAAAGTGTGGACAGGATGTAGGGGCATGTTTTTTACTCTTCCACTAAAGAAGGCAGTGGGACTGAACCAAGAGGACATGGTTACAGCTTTCTCCTGGTATAGGGCCAAAGCAAATTACCTTCCTTCAGGCAAGTGAGAAACAAAGAAAAGAAGTTTAGGATTAACTCCAAGAAGAGAGATACTACCCTTACCACACAATTGTCACTGTGGAATAGTGTTGGTCTGTAGGACTTCAGGGTTCATTCGCAGTCAGGATGCTATAATGAAAAAGACTCAGTAGGTTGGCCCATACTCTGGGTGAACCATAATATCCTATTTCTCAAAAGAATAGTTTCTTTTTATTTTGGGTTTTGATCTATTTTTGAAGTTCAGGGCATTATGAAAGAACATTAATTGAGTCCAGAATGTTTAATCTCTGCAGGAGAGTATATGAGTCATGTTTCTTTTCAGCTAAGAGAAGCTCAGTCTTAACTATGACCAAAAAATCAAGCGCTCTCAAACATAATGCAGGGAATATCTTCTTATTCCAAGCTTTTACAACAGGTTAGATTATTTTTTTTTAATATGTAATATTTTTTAAGTATTAGAACACTCAGAAGTACTGTGAAGGATATTCTTCTCTTACAGTTTCCTTTATTCAAGTTTCAAAAGAGATTGAGCTGTAAGCATTATAGATCAAGGTTTGTGTTTCACTCTTCAAGAAATTCAGCCCCACAGTTACCCCTTGTATTGTAATGAGCAGTGACTCAGCTGACATTTAGCAGGGCAATTCCTTCCTTTGGATTTATTATCATTTGAGAATTACAGGCTATCAGCCATTGACTGCTCATGTGCAAAAGGCTGAATATCTTGCTGATGTTTAGTGGCAGACAGGATCCTCAAACAGTAACACATGATGACATCAGCATTGCTGAGATCCAGCTGACTGCGCTGAGCACTTGAGCATTGCAAGCTGGATCCAAGGGCAGACAGTTTTCAAGGTCAATTGCCAGTAATATTCTTTCGTAGGAGTTATAAATTATTTCACAGGGATATTATAAATTGTTTCAGAGAATCACAGAATCACTGAGGTTGCCAAAGACCTTCAAGACCATCGAGTCCAAGCTGTGACTGATCACCACCTTGTCAACTAGATTAGAGCACTGAGTACAATGCTCACTCATTTCTTTTAAACAATACCTTATATTTCTTACCAAATGCACTGAAAATAAGCATATAAATAATATTGATAAAAACAGTTGCAGCTGAGTAGAAATATCTGTTCATATAACTCTGGTTTTCATGGCTACTACTTTTACAGGACAGATACCTTTTTTACCTATAAATAAACATATTTTTAGGGTTTGGATCAGAAGATCCAGTATTGCCATCCTGAGAGTTTTTTTGGTGTTTTGTTTTTGGGTTTTGTGGTGTTTTGGTTTTTTGGGTTTCTTTGGTTGTGTTTTGTTTGTTTGGTTTTTTTTAAGGTGAGGAGCTAAGATCAGTGCTTTGGGTATATTCTTTGCTATGGCTCAAATATATTATGGATATAAAGCCAGTATAAATAATGTCTTTGCTGCAGCAGTGATACTAAATAAGGTAGAAGGACTGGCTGGAATACTGGAGCTGTAGACTATCCTCCATTGCCTCAAGGGGGGAATCTTTAAAGGAATATAATATTGGCCACTCTCTGGGAGTACCAGAGAGAGAAAGATTCTCATAGTCCTTTATGATTTTTCGCCTGGAGGTCTGAGAAATATGTTGTAAAGAAGAGGACTGCTGTTCTTCCCTAGAATCTCCTGTGCATTCAAGCAAATTGTTTAAATTCTTGTCTCAGAACAAAAGAAATAATAGTTAGTAGCAGTTAGTTCTTTTCCTCTATGTGTACGTAACTGACTGAATATGGGTAGGTTATATTTTATTCAGTTGGAGTTTTTTTTTAAATATATATATAAGTTCTTCTAAATTCCAAAATCTGCTTTACTTTATTTTGTAGGCCAGACTGGTTCATCTTTTCTCTTCTGTCTTATTGTAAACTATGTCTGAATGGCTTTTATTTATTTATTCGCATTTTGAACATCACTAAATTTAAAGTGTATGAACTGAACACTTTATTTGATCATTTATTTTACCAATTTGCAAGGAAACACACAATTTTGAAGACAAGTGGTATGACTCCACCTGCAGTTTTCAGTGGAAGAAAAGATCTACAATATCCTACATTCACAGGACTATTACAGTAATATGGCATTTTTCAGTAGGGTAGGTCAGGTTTTGAAAGCAGGTAACCATGAGAGCATAGAGTTCCAAGGTTTCAGTCTGGTTGTTTTTTTCTTTAAAAATAGCTAGTGTGTCTCAACCTTGTACCGAAACTTGCTGTACAGACACTTCCTTTGACATCTGAACTCCTTGCTGGACTTCTGTATCTCAAAATCATATAGAGTAAACCTGTTTCCCTATAGCTATTAGAAAATCAAGAGAAGGTTGCCATCTTAATACAAGATATAGAGTATGTAATAAAGCAGTTACTAGGATGCTTTTTTTCATACAAGTTGGAAAAGAATTTTTGTCGCTTAGTGGGGTTTTTTGCCCCTCAATAGAGTTTTAGAAGTGGTGGGGTAAGAAACTATTTTTTTTATCATTGGCTTTAAAAGAAAAATTACAGTAGAAAATGTTAAAAATAACTAATCTAGAACTATATGCCTTACATGTAATTTCTGGGGTTTCAGAACTGAAACTAAGAGCAAAGAGTCCAGACGGAATGATTTAATATATGAATTCAAAATATCATTATTTTCTCCCTGGATTACAGCCCTATACTTCAACAGATTAATAGGAAATATATAACTGAAATTAATCTCAAACTATTAAAAACGGATTATGGAATTTTATATTCAGTAAACTATAAGGCTTCACATTTTAATCTGTCTTGCATTTTGATGGAAGCCTGGAATCTTGCAATTTACCAGATGTCAAGGGTTTTAGGGACAATAAGTATGCAAGTAATCTTTTGGACTCTTCATCTCCCTTCTTCTGACAATTAATACATTTATTATATTTCTATTTATATTCCATGAGGAAGTTTAATCATAAAAATGTATATTCATTCTTTTCTTGTTTTCAACCACTCAAGGAGCATTCATCAAAACTATCAGAACCTCTTAATCTGCAGCAGTGACAAACACTACATCCTCAATTAGTCAGTGGGCTTCAGCAATTCCCTATGACAGCACACGGATAGGTGCTCTGGCAGGACTGAGGCTGCCATGGCTCTAATTCTGTGAAATATACCATGCTAGGGATGGAAAAAAATTGGAAGCAGATTCTGAACTTTCAACCCAACACATGCAAATACAATAGGGCAGGTAATTTCCTATGGAAATTTCTGCAACCCCAGTGTTGTGGACCATAAACTTCAATCACAACTCCTCCTACCTCATTTGGCAGGCTACCAGTGCAGATTTACATTACTCTACTTATGGAAAGAAAGCCAGAGCAGGTGATTTCTGTACAAAACACCTATCAGGACCTAATGTGGGGTGATATTCATTTAGATTGCTTTTTGCTCCAAATGTTGCTAGGAAGATAGACAAAGAATCCATTAGAGAGTGCATTGAGAAAACAAGGTTGGAAGTTAGAAACCCTGAGCTCTGTTTCTAGATCTGTTATTGATTTGTGTATTATCTCAGTCATGCCATACTTGATTCTTCCATTTTTTTTCTGTACTTCCTTGGGATATTAGAGCATAACTCAGAAAGGCAGAATAAGGTTAAAGTACTTTTGAGATCCCTGGTGCTGAAACACTTGTTGCTATTGTTCAAGCCCATTGGCCTATTCCTGCCGTATTACTGAGATGCTATGAAATTCCTATCTGTTTTATTGAGGTGTAACAATCTGTGGAGGTCTATGGTGGAGATACATGATAATAACAACTTTTGAATCTGCAGGGATGTGTTTACCATTGAGTAACTTCCTTTTCAGTCTCTGAGTCATTAAGGAGAAAAAGGAGGAAAAGTATCTATGCTATTTTCTACCTGCGGCCTATACACCACTGTCCATTTGTTCAGACTCAAAGGCAAACAAACCTCTCTGGCCTTCCAGGGAGGAGTTATTTGTATTCAAAATACTAGACTAGTATTTGATTTCCACAAGTGTAGCCCATTGGGCAGGTTCTCTCATGTGCATTTCAATATTCTCTCCTCATCTGTGTTTATTGTGAAAAACTCTTTCAGGACTGTGCTGTGCCCACTACCTCACCACCTGCCATGTCTGTGCCAAGCCTCCAGGGACCAGAGCTATAGAAAAATAAGCCAAGACAGTTGCCCAGGGAAGCTGGGGCTGCCCCATCCCTGGAAGTGTTCAAGGCCAGGTTGGATGGGGCTTGGAGCAACCTGATATAATGGAAGGTGTCCCTGCCCATGGCAGGGGGTAGAACTAGATGACCTCTAAGGTCCCTTCCAATCCAAACCCTTCTGTGATTGTATGATTTTATTATGCTGATGCTTAGGATAAAACATGATCTACATGTTGGCCATTTGCAACACATGAGTGGCTCCTGGTGCCATGTACTAACTTGCAACTTGAAAATTCTGGCTGAATAAAGACTGTTGTTATATATAGAATAAATGAACAAATGGGCTTTAACATTTGTCCACAAAGTTTCTGGAGATAATTGTGAGGTTTCTTTTGGTTTTCTCATTTGCTCACGAGGCAGACTGTCTTTGTGCCCAAGCAGTGTCAAAGTCAGCTTGTGCCTCCTCCTCCCTCTTCAAATACAACAATTTCTTCTCATCGACAATTTAATTTCATTTTCCCTTTCACACCTGAAATGCCCTGCATGCTTTTGGGTTTTCTCTCTTTTCCTGCAGATTTTCTTCCATCCTCGGCCATCCATGCTTTTCATAAGATAAAGGCATGTTTGTAGGCATAAAAGAGTTTGATTCCTTATTATAACTGCAGGAATTTAGTTAATGGCTTCAAATTTTTTCATAGAATCAGTGAGAGATTGATTCCTTGATCCCTGAAATGCAGTACATTAGGAAGAGAATAAGAAACTTATTAATGTGAAGTGCAAAAGTTGCTATCTATTTCCTTCCTGAAATCATCCTTAAAGATGCAGGGGGAGGATGAAGCCTGGCAATACATGGCTGTTTCCTGTCTAACAGAAGCAGTCTACCATGGGGAAACGAGCTTCATGCTAAGCTTTCAGAATAATAGGGCAGCATATATGTTTGTAATATGGAAGCTTTGTTAGACATTTCCCTCTCTGAAAGCAGCACATTCCATGTAAAGCACCCACCAAGTAAACAAAGGATGAGTGTGACTCTGCATTACAACCATGCAGTCTTCCCAAAAGTGAATTTCCCTATGCTATAGGACTGACCTGCGTGGAGAGGCACAGTGCACTATAACAAACGTTCACTTTCCATTTACATGTTTAGGCTTTGCCTAATGATAATCTTGGTTATAAAAATTGTGGTTGCTTTTGTCACTCAGATATTTCCGCTACACTGTAGTTTTCATCCAGCTGAAGTTACAAATCACTGACCACAAGTTTGCTATTAGGTCTTTGATTACATGGATGCTCGTCACTCACCCATTGCAGAATCAGCTTCCAGACAACACTCTGCCCACACACAGTCTCCCTGTAAAACCCTTACACAAGCATTTGATGCATGGAAAGATTAATACATAAAGTAAGAAATTGCTGGGCTATTGAAATGTGCCCTATGAAAATCATCTCCTTCTCTCCAAGGAACTATAAATCTGTGGGGAACATAGAAGTTATACCAAAAAAGGTTTAGCTCCTATGAAGACAAAAATTCTAATAAGAGGTCACTCTCTGTATAATACAATCACAATGGTCCAGCAGGAGATTTTCCTTTCTTTATGTGTTTCTGCCTTACTGTCCAAGAAATTTATTGAGGAATATTTTTATATTTGGTTTTGTTTTGGGGAAATGGGGCTGCTGTCACATTGCTTGGCAGCAGCAGTGTGACCAGGCTCACATATCTCAATGATGAAACACAAACTTCTGTTTACATGTTCCATAGCTGGGGCATTAGATTTCTCCTAACATAGGCAGTGTTTGCATAATCTACCCAGGTTAAGCAAGATTATTAAGATATTGAAAAACAGACAAGATGGAATTTTCCTAGAGAGTTTGAAGACTTGGAGGGACTACTGCTTTTTCCATATTTGTGGTTTCAACAATTGAGTGGCAATGAAAAGTTTTTTGCAAGTCTTCTTTGAAATCTGAGACTCTGACCAAAATTTGCTCTTAATATAGAACTTTTATTCAGGAAGTTTACTCTGGGTCTACATTGTCAGAGCTCAGCCTGGGTCATCAGTTCCCTGGAGACCAGATTCTGGGAATGGCAGTGGCTCCCCTGGGATGGCAGAGGCCATCCCACCACCCCAGCCAGGAGCAGGGATTTGAATTGGAGTGGTTTTAAATGGCGGAATTGTGACTGTGATGGCTGATGGCTTCTACCAGCAGCAGGCAAGATTTTGAATCATTAGGTCAAGCAGTCCAAAAGACTGTTGTAAACAATCTCTGTTAAATGAACAGACATGACCATGGCAGTCCCAGCTTCTTCTAAACTTTCATCAGAAGGAGCAGTCTCTTTCTAATCATTGCAGTATGACTCAGTTTTCTGCACTTCATGTCCCATGGAATTGTTTTGAAGAGATCTTACTACCACTAAAACTAGAATTATGGAGCTTTTTCAATTCTGTTATCCTCACAATTCTCCTTTGACACATGCTGGTACTGTATTTGAAACGACAACAGCTTTGTGATAAAAGAACTTAATATTAGTCCTAAAACTGTGTTTCAGCAGCAGTATATCACACATCTCCTGAACAACACTGAAGCAATGGTGGGCAGACCTCTGAGCTGGAGGAAACTGTCATAGCTCCACTGACTGGCAATTAACTCAAACTGAAAACTTGATTCTCAAGGTTTAGAAAAAATTGGAGGGGAAAAGTCCATCAGCTCTCTTTCACCCCAATGTCCTGCTCATGTCTGCTGGTACTGACTTAGAGTCTTTTATGAATATGCTGCCTGTGCATCTTGTTATTAAAAAAGGTGCCAGCCACAAGGGTCTCCAACCTACTTGGAGACAGGTGTTACAAATAAGATATCTTTGATGGGTTTTCTTAACTTGGTTTTTAGCACTACAAAGGGAGCTCTCTGCTTACTCTTGAGGAGTAATATCTGAGTGACTAAAGGTAGCAGAATTGTGATTATTCTTTTTGGAAAGCAAAACCAAAATATCCCAGATCTTTAAGAAAACTACCCTATGTGTGGTAATTTGGTATAGGTGTATGCCACAACGTGATACTGGACAAAAATACAAATTCCTCAGTAGGAACACTGTCTTCAGCCCACACTAGAAAAATGTAGTATATATATATGTGTCTGGCTTTGGTCGTTTACTGGATCCTTTTGTAGTCACTTTCAAGAGAATTCTGAAAATTAAGATGGAAGGACCCTTAGAAAACTCCAAAGGTGAAATCAAAATACAGGGTATGTACATTTTCTGTGAGAACTGGTTAATACATTCTGTGGACAGGTTCCAGAAATTTGAATCTGATGTTTTAAATTTCTTAAAGTTTCTACACTAGAAGAACATCAAGAGTAGACACAAAGCTGTATGTCTGGTGTCAAATTGTGGCTACCTCAACAACACTGCAGTGACAGAAACACAGCCATGGAAGCAGACGCTACTCCTCTCCCTCTCTTTCTCTTGCTTACTACCAAATGTTTCCATGGAGTAAGTAGCTGTAATATTAGGGCCCAATACACGTAATCAAGCCCTGTGTGGAGAGGTCTGACAGCTCTCATCTCCTAGAGAGATTTGTTTTCAGCCTTCCCTTTCCATTGACGCAGCCGATGTAGGGTCCCACTCAGAGAGCACGAGGCACCCTCTGGGGCCATCTGGCTCACAAGGTCTGCTCTGAAGACAGGGAGCAGCATGCCAGACACGTCATCCATGGACAGGGAACTCCAGACCAGCATCCTCAAGAGTCTGGGAGCCTCTGTTCACTAGGGTCAGGTCCTTAAAAATCTTTTAAATGCAGTCCAGGCCTTGCTCAAAAGGCTTCTGGCCAAGGGCCAGCAGCTGCAGGGATCAGAAGGGCAATGTCCTCTGAAAAAATGTTCTTACCAATCACCTGTTGGTTGTGCTCTGCCTAGTGCAGTGCTGCGGCTTGTCTGATCTCTCTTACCTGAATGCCAGAAGGGATTGCTGCTCCCCAAGCCTGTTTCCTTTTAAGTCTACTTGACAACTTCAATCTAGATATAAAACTGGACCATGTATTGAAGGGAAAGGTGAGGTTTGCTCACCTCAATTAGTTTCAAAAAAATAATGTTACAAGGACCAAGATGCAAGGCTTTTATCAGTAGCTATTTCTCCTGTATTTCCACTTCAAAAATAGCAGAGAGGATGGAAGTGTACAGGTGAAAAAACAAATAAGCTGGAAGCTCTACTGATATCAGGGGGAATATCAAAGAGTTAGAGAGGTGATATTTCCTATGTTTTTTACAGTTTATGTTTAGTTTATGTCTCCATGACGTAAAAAAGGCCATTAAGGAAGTTCAGCATGAGAGATTATCTTTCAGCATTTGAGTTGATTTAATTAACAGGAATTGAGAACATATATTGCTTTCTTCTGACAGCATACCCTGAAATATATAAAACCAGAAATAATGGGAGTGGGGGTTTGTTGTCGAGGAATGGTCTAATGTTTTTTTATTTCAAATTCTTAAGTGAAGCTCTGGGAGTCTAGAAATTTTAACAAAACCTTGCTGATCTACACAGAACATGAGGTGCTGAAATTAAAGTAGTATGTTAATAAAATCAAGAAAAAAATTACTTTTAAATGATTGTGTTGAAACCCTTATTATTTTCCCTAATAGCTCATTTTCTTGTCTCTCGTGCAGTCATGGTTTCATTAGCTCTAAAAAAAATCATCCAGTCCAGCAGGATCTGAATCCCTAATGATGGACAGGATGGAAGGAAAAACCTAAAGTGGCCTTCATATATAAGAGAGCCTAACTTTGGTCCAGCCTTGCAGAGCATTCCAAAAGTAAATAAAGAATTAAAAGAATTGCAGGAGGAGCTTGGCTCTGACTGAAAGCCAATATCCTTTTCTTCAGCCAATAGCTCTTAAATAGGCAGCTTTATTTTTTCCAAAGTTTTGTATTGTTAATGTGACATGTGCTTTTGGTGGTAATCTGCAAATAACACATTTACTTCTGTGATGTCAGGTAAAGGAAATTTTCCAGGTCAGATATTTTCATGTTGGCTGACTACTATGCCATCAATTAATTAATTAGAGATGTTTCCATATCACTTGTGACAAATTATTACTGATAATACAAAGAAGAGGAGTGTTGGTGGGGAGCTGCCATTTTGTCATCCATCATATTTCTGGCCTCCCTCCTGCTCAGTGTGCATCCTCTTGCAAGTGGCTGCTCTGTGTTGTTACTGATTTATTTCTCAAAGAGTCTCAGGTCTTTGCTTGCAGTGGTGACCATTGTATTTCTATATTTTCTGCATTGTTTCAGAGGTCAGCAGACTGCAGATTTACATGCCTTGCTCTGTTACACAGAGCATGTATATTGACTAGGAAAAAAGTCAACAAAAAAGAAGAGACTGTCTTGTAACTCTCATGTAGATAAAAGGAGCTGAATTCTTCTACATTAATTACAGCAATATTCAAAGATGAAGAGTCTCCATGGCAACCTTATTGTCATATGGCCTACAAAAAGCTCCAAGTATCCTATGAAACTACTGTTTACCTTTTTAAAATGCTGATGGACAGGGAAAATACATATAAAGATGTGTTTCAGTGCACATCAATACATAGCTGAGTCCATAAAAAACCAGAACAAACCTGAAGTCTTCATTGTCCATTTTTTTTAACCAGTCTCTGCAAGTGTGAAACTTTTATTCATGACAGTGCTGTTTAGGACTTGCATGAGGACTCCAAGGTCAGCCACGTACTTGCATGAAGAGCTTCCTCATTCTTCTTATTAACTGTGTCTGGGATTATCATTGAGAAGAGCTATTGTTGGGTCCTGTCATACACTGTGGCAGGGAGCACATCTGCTGGGATAGGAACTTAGCAGAAATGAGTCAGAGCAGAAAACAAAACATACCCACTTTCCTTCCCCAACAGTGTTTAGCAACAGCATTTTTGTTCTTTCTTTTTTTCATACTGGCAATTGAAGACCTGTAGGCCTGATATCAGTATAGGGCAAGCTGACAGAAGCTGCACTAAACCCCAAATTCATAAATGCACAGAGAAATATGACATTGGAGAAGATCACATTTTTTTGTGGAGACAAGACATGCCTCACAAATCCGCATGAGCCCTCTGAAGTGGATTGAGTGGAAGGACACATAGATAGGCATCACAGGCTCATGGTCTACTTCATCTCCAGAAGGCTTTCAGCAAGATTTCCTCCTCCTCCTCCTCCTCCTCCCCATGCAGAAAGATCTTCAAGCGACTAACTTGCTAAAGACTGAAAGGATAAAGTCCTCTCATGGATTAATTCTTTACTAAAAGGCAGGAACAAATGACATTTTTGCAAAAAGGGAGAAATCATTGCAGGAATAGGTGCCAAGATGTCTGCTGTCTAACCTATTCCTAAATTATCTAAAAATGAGTACAGAATTCATTGTTAATCTGCAGATGATACTAAATGTTTCAGGACAATAATAATTAAAAAAAAAGTGAACTGCAACAGGCTGCATGTGGGGTGATGGCCCCTCTGATAAGGCCTGATGGGTTGAAGGAGATGTCTCAGCCCCCTGGAGAGATGCTCTTGGC
>JAWWLZ010000087.1:493718-506362 GCA_035041345.1 Poliocrania exsul | reverse complement strand
CGACAGCTCCCACCGCTCCAGGGACAGCCGGGGCTGGAAGTGCTGCTCCACCCGGCCCGGCCGCCAGCTCGGACCCAGCACAGGGACAGGGGACACAGGGGGCACCGGGGGAAAAGCAAGAGGTGAAAAAGGCAGCCGAGGGGGGAAAGAGGTACAAATGCAGCCTAGGCCTACACAAACAGCAATCTATCCATCAACCTCTCCATCTAAACATTCCTATTCCTATTACTATATAACTATACACATTTATAAATCCAACTTCATATGTATATATATTTTTTACTCTACACATATAAAAATCTAACTCTGAAAATCTATAAATGTAAATATATAATAAAATATAATTATAGCCCATCTATAACTATGTACATATCCACATTTAACTATACAGATCTATCAATATATGTGCATATAAAGAGAACACTATCATCTACAAATGGAACGATAACCACTAATAAATAGAACCATAGAACTCTATAAACACATCTACAAACAGAGGAGTTCTACCTGCCCGATGGTCACAGGCTCTCCCCTGCCTCTTCCTGCCATGCAGGGCAGCCCTCCTGGAGCTGTTGGTCACACGGCATCTGGGAAGCAAAGGGAACGCTCAGTCAATGTTGGCCCTTCTGCACCTTTCCCTTGGGCAGCAACTGCCCTTCTACCAGGGGCTGTCAAAGATGGCCTGAAAGGCAG
Organism: Poliocrania exsul; assembly: GCA_035041345.1. NCBI lineage: Eukaryota > Metazoa > Chordata > Aves > Passeriformes > Thamnophilidae > Poliocrania > Poliocrania exsul. The sequence continues at coordinate 505,669 of JAWWLZ010000087.1, read as the reverse complement.
ACTCTCACTTGGCAATTTGAAGCAATGTGCCCTTAAAAGAACAGGGCACATTCCAAGTGTTCAAAGTGGGCTTCAAAACATTGAAGTATCTCGATAAAGTCTCAGCCCCCGCAGTGCAAAGGGCACCCAGGAGAGCTTGAAACACAGACAGTCCCAGCTGCCACAAGGAAGCCCAGCCTTGTTCTTTCTCTGAGCTGACAGAGAGACCTCAGTCCTCACTGAAATGGCTGAAGCTGAAGGTGCTGGGAGCTGAGTCATGAACCAGCTCCATTACCTGCCATCTACAAACTGCCCTCTGCAGTGAGCAGCAGCTGCTCCAACTCGACCATCAGCTCTGGCAGGAAGGGCTGGGAGGGACAGAGCTCCCTACGAGGCCTGCAGGCTGCACCAGCTTGGCTAAGGAATGGATCCAAAGTGCTCCTTCTCTCCTCTTAGGCCTCCCTAATCAGGGGTCATTCGAGCTTTTCCTTCTGATACTGGAGTTACTGTGATTTTTCAATTGGTTGGCCTCTGATGTTGTGCTCCTTGCTTTTCTTGTGGGTCAGGACCAATACCAGCAGACTGGTACTATATTCAGTCAGTGATTTGGACTTCTACCCTGACTTTTTGCTCTTTTTTTCCCCTGTTCCTTCAAGAGTCGCTCAGCCTGGCCTCCCCTGGCACCCTGCAGCAAATTTATCCACCAACTTCAGCACAAAACTGGGACACCCGGCTTGGCGACGCAACTCCCACAAGGTCAGCTTTAGTCCCTGCTCTCGTGCCCCAGCAGAGGACTCGGTGTCAGAGCCTCTGGAGAAGCGTGGAGGGCAGGGCTCAGGGAGGTTGTGCCAGTGCAGGATTTGAACTAAAGGCACCAGGAAGCGCCAACCCTGCCCACAGCAGCCATCTCACAGCTCTCTAAACCAGTGGGGGCTCTGTCCTTACCAGGCTCCTCGGGCTCCTGCGAACTGTTCCTGCAGCTCTCGCTGCCAGATGCAGCTTCCTCTGCTGCAGCTCTGTCCACAGGCTCCCCTCCTGAAGAATCAGGGGCAACACCAACATTGTCCTGAGCAGAAAAACAGAAAGAAAGGAACCCAAAGATCACTCACGATTTTGCTGGAATCATATCGGGCATACAATGACTCTCCTTCTCCACTCCCAAAGGCCATGGAGCACAGAGGAGCGAACACTGCCCACACGGTTCACATGACAAGCCTCTTAAACTCAGGATTCAGGGGGCCAAGGTGAAAGTGAAGCTCTTACAAAATGACCTTTGAGACAAAACACGAACACACAAAACCAGAAGACACCAAGTCAGGGGACGTGCCCCCACGCCTTATCCCAGAGCTGTGAGAAATCAGCCAGCACACAGCCAGGGGCTCTCCTTGCTGCCAGCCCTGCTGCCAGAAAGGGCAGAGCTCGCCGCCAGCCCTGCCCAGGGCTGTGCGCTGCAAACGCACAGGCAAAGCACACATTTCTGCCTGGGCGTCTCAGCACCCCCAGCCAACCGCTCACACAACCCATCACAAGGTGCTGCTTCTCGCAGCCCTCTGCTGCTGCCCCACGGGTGTCATCCAGGCAAACATTTCTGCACCCAGGCTATTTCCACGATCGCATTTGTGATCAGTGGCAAAAATCTGTAAATCGTTAAGGTAGGGAAAAAAAACCAACCCAAAAGACCGGAAAAGCCAGACAACCAAGCAGTGTTTCTATTCCACTGAGGAACTAAATGTTCACAATGAAGCAAATTAACTTTGGACACGAAGATATTCTCACTATGGCCAGTTCCGGAATATTCATCTCTTCTGCCATAGCCCGTCCATCAGAAGCCTAAAGATTCTAAAGATGCTTCCGAGCCTGCAAGGTTTCCTTTTATTATGGAATAAAATGCTCCTCTAAACTGCTGTGTCTGACTTTACAGAAGACAAAAGTCATGCCACTTGAGAATAAGGCATTGGTAAATCCAAAAAATCACACTCTCCCCCTTGAGTCATAATCGCAAATGTACTGCAGGCAATGGGTCAGCACACCAACAGAGAGAGAGACATTCTCTGGCCAACACGTGTAATAATCTGCAAAAGGACAGAGAGCTGCAGCTGCAGCCCAGCCCCAGCCACGGCTCTGGCAGCGCCTACACGCACGGCAGGGCTCACACAGCAGCAGCAGCAGCTGCAGCCCAGCCCTTGCTTTGCCTTGGCCTTCCCACCCAAAAGAGGCACAGCCCACATCTGCTGCAGCTGCAACAGAGGCACCTCTGGCATGCCCCTCCCCACACGGGACACTTGGCCTTCAGTGCCACTTCTCCAAACGCTCTTCTCCTCTTTCCCAGCAAGTAAAACCTATTCCTCATTTCTTCTTCATCCCCTCTTTTAGAAATCTTTCTTTACCAAGAATAATAACTAAATAATGATGAAATAAGTTCAATTAAAGAAGCCTTTGCTCCTCAGCCGTGTAACAGGGTTCAAAAGCGCTCAGTCCAGCCCCTTTTATCCCCATCCAACGGAATTACCTGCGCAGAGGGAGATCTTTCAGACAGGGACCTCCTGATCTCCCGAATCATTTTCTCCACAGCAAGGCCCAGATCTGCCGGTGGCCATTCCTCCTCCCCAGGTGCATTCTGTGCTGAGCTGGAGGCCGTCCATACTGCACAAGCTGCACTGCCGGGTGGAGCGCTGCGCCCTGAAGTGCCCGGGGTGGCTGCAAGAATCCAAACACATTGGTCAGGCTCCACAACGTGGCCGTGGGACACAGAGCTCTAGCGCTGCTGTGGATCAAACATGACGGGAAGCACACAGTGTAATAAGCAGCAATATGTTTGTTCATTAATTAAATTAATAGCTGAATAATTCTTACAATATAAAAGTAATAACTAAATAGTTGAGTTTACTTGTGACTGTAATAATAGCCTACCTAGCAAGAATTGCTGAGCTTGCAGAAATGTAGAGTGCTTAGAATTGCTGAGCTTGCAGAAAATGTATAGTGCTTTGGAAACATATAGTTATCGTTAAGTCCTATAAGACAAAGTCCACCCAGCGAACAAAGCGGGCCCCCCCTCTCCTTCAAGACCACCAGAACAGGATACGTCATCCCGAGAGGAGAAGAAATAAAAGACCAGCCCCAGAAAGGGGGGGTGCGGACTTTGAGAGCAGTTTCTCTCAGTCGCCCAGCGCTGAACTTTTGCTTGTCACTGCTTGCTTTATAATCAAATAAATTCTGATTGGGAAAAGAAATTTACATGGTAAGATTCTTCCTTATAACAAAATGGTGCCGTGACTCGGATCCAGGAAACGGGGGCCAGAGACTTCGGGGAGGTGCCCCCACCCCTTTTGGTGGGCTCCGGAGATCCTTGGGCCACCGGTAGCCTGGACCTGACGAACCTAAATTCGGTGAGCAAGCAAAAGAGTATACCGGTAACCCTGTAAACTTTGTGCACGAAGATCCGAGCGAAGACGCAGGACGCGTGAGTATATAGGTGAACCGCTCGGTTGGGGTTGGGATCCCAGGGCACGGTGAATGAGACGTCCAACTGCGGACGAAGTGAAAGGGACCCTCCAGTAGTGCGGTTCTCGTAGCCCGCGAGGGAGCGAGCCACGACCGAGGGGTTGTGTGTGTGTGTGTGTGTGTGGAGGTGCCTTGGAAGATGGGGCAGAAGGAAAGCAAGCCTTCTGATCCCATGGGGGAGGGCCCCCGGTTACCCTCAATACCAAAGGATAGTCCATTAGGATTAATGCTTAAGTATTGGGATGATTTTCCCTCCAGAAAGGGGAAGGATAAGGCAAAAATGATAAATTACTGCATGATAGTGTGGGGCGGTAAGAAGCTGGAGTCAGGAAATGTTTATTGGCCCGTTTTCGGATCTTCCGAGGATTGGGTCTGCCAAGCCCTGAACAACTTTGTGAATTCTAAAGAGCCAGTAAACCTGGAAGAGAGTACTTATGCTAAATTATGGTTGGTAGGAAGTAATGAGCAAATGACTAGATTGTTCCCCCTTAAGGGAAGTCAAGGGGAGGAAGACAGAAAGAAAAAGTCTCGACTAGAGGAAGACATTCCTATTTACCCACCCCCGTATGTACCACCACTAGCCCCTCCCGTACCCCTTCCAAACGTACCTCCAGCATCTGCTCCTAATCAACAGCAGGTCACGAACTCCCCGGATTGCAGGAGGCGTACTCGGAGTCAGATGAGGACAGTAATTGAGGAAGGAGAGAGCAGTGGGTTGTTCCCTCTCAGGGAAATAGCATTAGGAGGACCCCAAGCTGGGATGGGGTTTGTCACTGTCCCGTTAAACTCGGGAGATGTGCGCGAATTTAAGAAAGAGATGGGAAAATTATTAGAAGACCCTATAGGAGTGGCAGAAAGGGTGGATCAGTTCCTAGGGCCAAACATATATACTTGGGTGGAAATGCAGTCCATTTTAGGCATCCTATTTACAACAGAGGAAAGAGGGATGATTAGAAGAGCTGGGATGAGGATTTGGGACACCCAGCATGTTCAAGGTCCTGCGGCTGATGTGAAATGGCCCTTACAAAATCCCAATTGGAACAATCAGGACCCCAACCATCGTGGTCATATGCAGGACTTAAGAGCTATCATAATCCAGGGCATACGAGAGGCTGTGCCCCGGGGACAAAATATAAGCAAGGCATTCAAAGAGTGCCAAGGAAAAGATGAGACCCCCACTGAATGGTTGGAAAGATTAAGGAAAAGCTTTCAGTTATACTCAGGGGTGGATCCAGACACGCCAATGGGGCAAGCACTCCTGAAAACACAGTTTGTAGCTAAATCATGGGAAGACATTAGAAAGAAACTAGAAAAGTTAGAGGATTGGCAGGACAGAGGACTTGATGAATTGCTTAGGGAGGCCCAGAAGGTATATGTTAGACGGGAGGAGGAGGCACATAAAAGGCAAGTTCGGATGATGGTGGCGGCAGTCAGGGAGGGACAGCGAAACAACCCTCCACCACGGGAAAGAGATGGCATGAGGAGAGGTACCCGGAATTTAGGAGGGCCCCCAACTGGAGGGAAAGAAGGAGCAGTGTGCTATTATTGTGGTGGGAAAGGACATATGAAGAGGGAATGTAGAAAGAGGCTTAGGGATGAAAAAATGTTTAAAGAAGATTAGGGAGGTCAAGGGCTCTATCTATTGGGGACCCAAATGTCATCGGAGCCCTTGGTAAAACTCAGAGTGGGTCCTCAGCACACCCCCATAACCTTCCTTGTAGATACAGGGGCCGAGAGATCAACAGTTCAATCTTTGCCCCCAGGATGCAAGATCTCATCTTCCACAGTACAGGTTATTGGGGCAAGGGGAGAACCTTTCAATGGTTCCTGTAATTGAAGATGTTTTAATAGAATCAGAGAAGAAAATGGGGGTGGGATCACTGTTATTAGTCCCCGAAGCTGATTGCAATTTATTAGGAAGAGATTTAATGGTGGAATTAGGGATAAATGTAAATATTGAAGAAAAACAGTTGAAAGTCAAGTTGTGCCCCTTACGGGTCACTGACGAAGAGAAAATCAACCCAGAAGTCTGGTATACCCCTGATACAGTAGGAAGATTAAATATAGAGCCCTTCACAGTCAAAATTCAAAACCCAGAAATCCCAGTAAGAATAAAACAATATCCCATGTCAGATGAGGGGCGAAGGGGACTAAAACCAGAGGTAGAACGGTTAATATGACAAGGGCTCTTGGAACCTTGCATGTCTCCCTTCAACACCCCCATCCTGCCTGTAAAGAAACCAGATGGAAAATACCGACTCGTACATGATTTAAGGGAAATAAATAAGAGAACCATTTCCCGGTTTCCTGTAGTAGCAAACCCCCATACATTGCTCAGTCAATTGAAACCAGATGATCAGTGGTATAGTGTTATAGATTTAAAAGACGCCTTTTGGGCATGTCCCTTAAAGGAAGAATGTAGAGATTATTTTGCATTTGAATGGGAAGATCCCGATACGCACCGAAAGCAACAATTAAGGTGGACGGTACTTCCCCAGGGACACACTGAATCCCCAAATTTATTTGGGCAGGCACTAGAGCAAATAATGAGATCTTATACCCCAAACCAAGGAATAACCCTTGTTCAATATGTAGATGACTTATTAATTGCTGGAAAGAGTGAAAAATCAGTTAGGGTAGAGAGCATTAAGCTTCTAAACTTTTTAAGCATCCAGGGGCTGAAGGTGTCTAAAAGCAAACTGCAATTTGTAGAGGAAGAAGTAAAGTATCTAGGACACCGACTCAGTAAAGGAACTAAAACATTAGACCCAGGGAGGGTTAAGGGGATCCTCTCCCTTCCTCCCCCAAGAAATAAGAGACAAATCAGGCAGCTATTGGGTCTCGTAGGATACTGCAGACAATGGATTGAAAACTTTAGTGGTAAGGTAAAATTTTTGTATGAAAAACTAACTGCTGAAGGTGTGATAAAATGGACTGAGAAGGATGATGAATCATTAGAACAACTAAAAGAGGAATTAGCCAACGCCCCGGTGCTAAGCCTCCCGGATGTCAGGAGGCCTTTCTATTTGTTCGTTAACACTGAGGCAGGAGTAGCATTTGGGGTGCTGGCTCAGGACTGGGCTGGCAGTCGAAAACCAGTAGCATTTATTTCTAAACTACTAGACCCCGTAAGTAGGGGGTGGCCAACATGTTTACAGATTATAGTGGCAACAGCCCTCTTAGTGGAGGAAGCTCTCAAAATTACTTATGGAGGAGAACTGAAAGTCTGTACCCCCCATAATATACGGGCAGTATTGAAACAAAAGGCAGAAAAATGGATAACAGACACAAGACTCCTGAAATATGAGAGCATTTTGCTCTCGTCTCCTAGGCTGAAACTTGAAACCACCTCTCTGCAAAACCCCGCAGAATTTCTTTTTGGAGATCCACAGGAGAATTTAACTCATGACTGTCTACATAGTATAGAAAAACAAACAAAAATTAGGCCAGACCTCGAAGAAGAAGAACTGGAAGAGGGAGAAAGGCTATTTGTGGATGGATCCTCTAGGGTTGTCGAGGGAAAACGAATCTCTGGATATGCGGTTGTGGGAGGTAAAAATTTTGAAATAATAGAATCTGGACCTCTGAGTCCTAGTTGGTCAGCCCAGGCCTGTGAGTTATATGCAGTATTGAGGGCCTTGAAACTCTTGGAAGCTAAAGTTGGGACCATCTATACGGACTCAAAGTATGCCTTTGGAGTGGTACATACTTTTGGGAAAATTTGGGAAGAAAGAGGGTTAATAAACTCCCGAGGAAGAGAATTAATACATCAGGAACTAATTACTCAGGTACTACAAGCTTTAAGAGGCCCAAAGAAAATAGCAATAGTACATGTTAAAGGACATCAAAAGGGCCTCTCCCATCTGACTAGAGGAAACAACACAGCAGACAGAGAAGCGAAGGAAGCTGCCCTCAGAAAATTCCAGGGTCAGGGAATAAAAAAACCACTAGATAATGAGAAAATTCATGTCCTGAGCTTCACAGCCCAGGAAAAGGAGAAATTAGACAAAATGGGAATAAAAGACACTGGGGGTATTTGGAAATTGCCAGACGATAGGGAGGTGCTGCCAAAATCTATGGCCCGAAGAATAATGCAGCAACTGCATGACCAGACTCATTGGGGAACCCAAGCCTTAGTAGATCAATTTACCATTAAGTATATGTGTATAGGAATTTATGATATAGCAAAACAAGTAGTTAGGGGATGTATAACATGCCAAAGAGTTAATAGACATCAAGTTAGAGAAAGGATTCCAGGAGGAAGGGAATTAGCACACCGGCCCTTTTCACATGTACAAATAGATTTTACCGAACTACCAAAAGTAGGGAGATACAAGTACTTATTGGTATTGGTAGATCATCTAACCCACTTTGTAGAAGCATACCCTACATCGCGGGCTACTGCAAATGTGGTGATTAAAACCTTGTTAGAAGAAATAATCCCCAGGTACGGAATAGTAGAAATACTAGACTCTGATAGGGGCCCCCATTTTGCAAACAAGGTAATGAGAGAGGTAACCATGGCCTTAGGCACTAAATGGCAATATCACACCCCTTGGCATCCTCAAAGCTCAGGGAGGGTGGAAAGGGCAAATGGAGAAATCAAGAAGCAACTCACAAAACTCATGGTAGAAACTAAAATGTCTTGGGTCAGATGTTTACCCATGGCACTGCTAAACATTAGAACCCGACCCAGGACGGATGTAGGAATCTCTCCTTTTGAAATGCTTTATGGAATGCCTTATGACTTAGAACTCCCGGGAAACCATCCTTGTATACAAGATAGTCAAATTCAGAGTTATATACAACAGTTAATGAAACGGAGGGAAGAATTAAAACGAAAAGGGCTATTGGTACAAAGACCCCCCTTGGATGTAATGATGCATAAACTTAAACCCGGAGATAGAGTTCTAATTAAGACTTGGAAGGAGACAACCCTAACACCCCAATGGGAAGGTCCCTATGTTGTTCTGTTTACCACAGAAACAGCCATCCGAACTGCTGAAAAAGGCTGGACACATGCCAGTCGAGTGAAAGGACCCATCACTGCAGATACCCCTTGGGAGGTGACCAGTCGCCCCGGAGATCTACGGTTAACTCTTCGGAAGGCACAGAAGCCTGCGCCCGCGGGTAATGTGAATGACTGAATTAGGGGACAGAGAACTATACCGACTGAGACTCTTGGTAAGAAAACCCCTACAGGAACTGGAACAGGAGTTACTCTACCATGGAAAACCTGGAATGAACTGACACTTGCTCTTTCAGTAGTGGCTGAAGTGAGGCGAGAATTATTCGATTGCACCGAGTGTCTTAAATGTCGGGAATCCTCTTGCCGGGCGTGGGTAAAAATCTTTTGTGGGGGCTGTAAAAACAAATGGTGGATTTTCCAGTCACAGTTGGTGGGAAGCACATGGTGTCTTACTTGTGATTGGCATTGGAGAAGAGCAAATCCATTAAGAGCCTTAAGAGAATTTATAAAGATCCCTGGAGGGCGGGAAATCCCCGACAGAGAAGCAGCGTCACTAGTTGAAAACCTAGAACAGAGAAGGAATTGGGCCCTAGCGTGGGAACTCCAACACCAATTGCATAGGATTACAAGCCAAAACCACACAGTCATATTAACTACCTTGTGTAAGAAGGGAATCCACGTTCCTCTGGCGTGGCAAGTGAGGCCTGACGAGTGGAATAGCACGATTCGCCGCTATTCCCGAGTTCATAAACAACAAAAACGTAAAGAACGTAGGGAAGAGCGACGCAACTCTAGGAAATCGAGAGAAAGGGAATAAAGACAGAGGGTGAACCCTAAGTAGGTGTGAGACTTAGGTCCTGTAAAGCTCGCTAGGGACGGCAGAGTTCATCATAAAACCAAGGATATCCTTTGCCTGGAGGCCATACAGCCTGCCCTTAGGAGTGGGGCAGGAGTTAAGGAGATAGCCCAAATAATGCACCCCCTGAAGACTACCCCTGCTGCCGAGAAGATAATGATCCCTGCAGACCGATGCACCCGGGCTGGCAGGCGAGGCAGAGAGGTAAGGGATAGTGGGGGAGAGCAATGGGCCACAGGAACAGAAACGGAGCACAGGAAAGCTCCAGATAAAAGAGGTATGATTACGAAAAACAGAAGAAATTTGTTGCTAGGAACCTGGCCTGATTGGCGAGCTACCTTAATTATTATAACCCTGAGCCTCCCGGCTGCCTGGGGAAACCCCCTTCAGCCTTACAAAGGGAACCTGATCCCTGACTGGTCTCAGGCCTTTTTGAGATCTACCGGATCTATGGGGGATACCACAGGTTTAAATTTACTAACATTAGTACTGAGTGATGGTCTGCCGTACGCTAGACACGAATGGAAGAAGCAGGAAACCTGGCAGCTCCAAGGAGTATGTGGGAGAACAAATTAATATTGGATGTCAAATGGTTAATGGGTCTGATTATACTAATGCAATTACAATCAGTGTTTCCATGAGTCAGGAGGATAAACAAAGAGAGTGTAAATACCCAATTGCACGAGACTGCTGGCAAAACTTCACATTAACTCACACAGCAGAGATAGTCTGCCTCTGGTCAAATGATACACAGGGCCTTTCTTTTAAATTTATAATAGATGCTAAAACACACTCTACCACTACTGAACCTCACACTATCACCACTCCACCTACACCACCAGTCATACTCACCCCAAAAATTTTCAAAATAGGACCTTACATAATTAGGAAAACTGGTCAACAACAAATATTATTCAATCCAGCATGGTCCCTCAAACAGGTCGAACTGCTGATGCAAACCAATGTTTCAGACATCCAACCAGCATGTTCTCCGTTTTTGCAAACATCCTTTGAAGGCTGGACCACTTGGCTCAGGAAACGCAGCTCTTTTAAAACAAGGAAACTTAGAGACATGACCGGTGTTCTAGGTACAGGATTGGGAATTCTGAATAGTATTGACTCAGAAGTACTAATGAGCAAATTGGCTGCTATGACTAGAGATCTGTCCAAACTACAGCAACCACTGAAGTCATCTCTGTTAGCCTTGGGGACACACCAGTGGATGCTGTCAAATATTTTGCCAAATTGGGAAAAAGTAAATGTGAACGATCATAAATTGGTGATTGATGCACTTAGTGCTACACAAAATAATGTTTCCTTAGCCCTCAGCTGTATCCAGGCACAACTGTGGATGCAGTCGGTCTCTGCCTCGATTATAAGAGAAGGCGAGGAAGGCACTTTCCCCACAGAAATTCGGAAAATAATCTGGGACAATGCCACTGAATTTGAAAGAGAATTCCAATCCTGGTGGAAATTGGTGAATTTTACCTATAACGCTATTTCAAACACAGCTACTGCTTTTGTCCTAACCATACGAAATGCCTCTGTACATCCAGTTTTTCCTGTTATTGCATTAGGAGTAAACCATGACGGAGCTGTTCTCTATCCTATAGAACATAGAGGATGGGCCCGTCAGTTTGGAGATAAATGGCAAACTGTTGATTTGGAATCTTGCATTGTCCGAGAACAATTGGGGTTTATCTGTGAGGGTAATGGGATTATAGCTCAAGATATTTGTTTAGACACGGAGCAAAATATCTGTCAATTTGAGATTCGTCCTAACGAGGCTTCTAAAACAGTTCTTGTATATATAGGTAATGGGTGTGCATGTTTTAGAACTATTTGTGACTCTGTGCTTATAGATAATATTGTGGTGGATACAAAAAAATCACTCAAACTTCTGTACTTGCAACTTTACTAAGATTACAGGGTGTGACATTACTTATGAAGCTGCAGTTACCTCTCACTACCTATTGCAATCCAACTACACACTGATTCACAAACTACTGCCCACCCCGATTGGGATGGACAACACCCTAGTGAGACAACTGCTGCTCCATCAAGACCTGATCAAAATCCTCGAGAAAATCAAGAAGAACGGACAGAAGACCCTGGTGACTGTTCATCATGACGTAGGAAAAATACACCGAATTATAGAGAGGGTGAAGTAGGATGGCGAGTATAAGTGGTGGGATACTCTCCTTGGGTGGACCCCCACTACCACAGGTGTCCTAAATAGTATATGCCATCCCATCGTTGTCCTTTTTCATTCTGGTTGTGCTTGGTTTTATTCTGTTAGTAATTCTATTTGTTATGAATCGGGATATGAGAAAAAAAAAGCTAAGGAAATTAGCGCCTATAATTAATGCACATAGTTTAACTGATGAAGCAGCTTATTTAACACTTGCTAGGAATGAACTAAAAAGATTTAATGAACAAAATTGATAATAAAAAGAGATGGGGGAATTGTAATAAGTAGCAATATGTTTGTTCATTAGTTAAATTAATAGCTGAATAATTCTTACAATGTAAAAGCAATAGCTAATAGTTGAGTTTGCTTGTAACTGTAACAAAAGCTGACTTGATAAGAATTGCTGAGCTTGCAGAAACATATAGTGATTAGAATTGCTGAGCTTGCAGAAAATA
>JAWWLZ010000087.1:345290-355885 GCA_035041345.1 Poliocrania exsul | reverse complement strand
CAAGAAAGGTCCATTAAAATGTATTAATTTTTATCTCATGCATTTACCATTTAGTGGGGAAATTTAATTGTCAGAAGTCTGGTGTTTTCTTTCCTCTAAATTAAAATAATGAAGGAGGTAAGAGCTAATTAATGTGCTCATCCCAGAGTGTGCAATCTATGAAAGCATTGTGCATTTTAAAAATCTAAATGGACTTTTTCATTGTGTCTCTGTGGGACTGCTACTTCACCCTCCCTTCTGGAGCAATATTTCACATATTGAAATTAAAGTATTTCCATTTCAATTGAAACAAATAATGAATTTCTTCTATGTTAATGCATATTAATGGCAACTTTAGGAAGGCATAGATGCACTCATGAATATGTCCATTCATACAACCAATTTCTGGCTGGGTAAATATAGTTTCCTTCACTGCCATGTTTTGTACAATACTCAGCTTTTGTTACAGTCAGTGAAACAGCCCCACTAGCACTATGGCACTACGGCTTACAGAAGGCTTACAGAGTTTTGACTTTTCTTTCTACCTGCCATGAATGGAATTTAAATATCCTAATTCCTATTATTGTTCCTAACTTACAGTTTGTTACATAAGAAATAAAGAAAATACAAGTTTTCTAACATTATTTTTTCACAAGCCATTCTGAGTGGTCTCTGTCAGTATTATACAATAGTACTACAAATGACAAATGCTGCAGATATTCTTCCTGCTTAGAAATGTACTAGGTAATGTGTTTGGCCCAGATGTATTATTCATCAAAAGTGTAGTTACTCATTGCTTTGCAATTTTATGCAAAGAACTGCATGACATTTAATGAAACTAACAAAATCACAGTCAATTAGATTAAAAACACAGACATTCTAATAAAATATGCAACTAACTCCTTGTAATGTATTTGAACTGTTTCTTTTTCTTAGTCTGCATTTTGCCAATTGATATATGAATCCTAAATAGAGGGCTGAACTGAATAGCACTAGAATAGAAACTATTATCAAGCAAGAAAAAAATGTAATAGAACCGGAGAGAACTGGAAACATTTCTTCTGGTACCTGGATCTACACTGAGATGTATTTCACTAACACCTACACAAATATATTACCCACCATTACTTTGTTTATCAACTTCCGTCTTATTTCTTCTAATTATTCAAGGATAAATCTTTCCCTAGACTCAATTCAGAAGTAACCTGTGTAATGTAGAGTGCACTTATTTATGTTTTATCAGTCCCAAAGTAGAGTTGGAATAATTGCAAGATACAAGCTTGCTGACACAGTTTATTTTCTTAATTACATAAAAAGCAGGTTTGTAACTTGAACTTCTCAGGAAATGATAAGCCATCTCTATATGATGAATTCAAGTGCCCATAAAAAATTAAAAAGTTTATCTAAGTAAAATAACTAGTAAATTAATTCATTTTTCCCCAATTCTGTTTTTTGTTTGTTTGTTTTGGGCACTGTAGACCTGAGTAATGATATTGGTTCTAGTGTGAGAAAATATTATAATCGAAATCTGGTAAGTTATTTGCAGATTTCAAGTTTTTCTTTACACTGTGCTGACATTTAGTACAGCCCTGGTGAGGAAAACAATACTGCCATTCATAGCTCTAGACCTAGATTTCAATTGACTTAAGCAGGCACAATGAAACTTGATCATTCACTGGTTAGCCATATTGTGTTCTCAAATTTTCTCTCAGCAAAAGTATAATGACTCAGTATTGTATGGTTGCATAGACAAGGGCTCAGAACAAGAGACACTAGTTTTGTCTGATGGTGTGAGAAAGTTATGAAAGGATCTTTTCTTCCAGATGGTGTTAAATTCAGCTGCCTTTTTAACATTGTCCTTGCACAGCAATCTGCTGCTCCCTTTTCACAGAGAATAAGCCTGGGTTCCTACTAGTTAACATGCATACTCATGCAACCTGCAACTTCACTCCAACTGTTTTATGATGGAGTGGCATGCTAAATAAACTTGATCTGGTTTTTTCCAAGTGCTAAAACTAGCTTTCAAAGGACTGCTCAACTGATATTTAAACTTCTTTTTATTTAGAGATGTATATTGTTTGATTTTTGTATAATTTTTAAGGAAATGGCAATTTACAGATAGATAATTTTACATAACGTTATTTGCTACATGAGGAAAGCATAAATCTGGAGGACATGCTACTACATTTTAACATGCTCTCTTTTCCCAAGTCAGATTTGCAGAAGAAGGGGCATTTTACTTCTAAACAATGAAGGAATAATAACAACAACAACAGTAGTAATAATAATAATGTGTTTATTAATTTGTAGTCATGTGATGTCAATACAGTACAAATCAATTTAATATTACAACAGGCAACACGATTATAATATTTATGTTTTTCCTGTGTGTTTCTCTTAACAGATTTGCATAAAATACCAAGATGCAAGCAAAAGTTTAAGTAAATTGACTCCATTAGATGCCTGAGTAAACAATAGGTTTCTTCAGAAAACAGCTTATTGCCTTAATTGAAGGTCTTTCAGAAAGAAAACCACATACTTTGTAATGCAAATATTAATTGTAGTAGACAATTGCCCTGGGTAAATAGCACTCCTGGATAGAAGCAAATGAAAGGCATACAGACACTCAAAATGAAAGACTGGTTGCACAAACAGTGCTTCAAATGTAAATAAACAAGGGGCTTCTCATCGATCACTACAGTAGTAAAACTTTGGCAAGTGTACAGCAGCTAAAGTGGGAATTTATGTAAATACAGTTTGGCTGGGGTAATAGCTGAATCTCAGTAAAAACGCCACTGAGTAAGCCTTGAAAATCCTATAGAATATATTTGGAACTACACGGAAGATGAGATGACTTTGAAGACTAATTATTTATTTTAAATCAACAGTCCATATATGTTTCTAGGACTTGTTTGATGGTTCTTTGCTTCTTTCCTCTCAGAATATGTGACATAAAGGTAAGTATTTCCATTATAAACCCCAAAAAAATATTTTCTGTAAACTATTCTATTACAAAGTAAAATTGAAAAATCAAAAAACCCAAAAAACCCTCAAAGCACCAAACCCACAAACAGCCTGTAAAAGGTTAACCCTTTAATTTACGAAGAACGTTGAGAACTTTTCCTTATCACTGATCTTATTTTAATCTACCTTAGAGATATTCAATTTCTAAGATAGTATCAGACACTAGTCTGCCTCTGGAAAGATGTTTAGGTTGAGTTCAAAGGAAAATGTTACCCTTAAAAATTAATCCTGCTCAATTTCACTCCAAAAGGTGCCTAAACTGCAATAATTATAAATATGAATAGCATCCAAACAAGTGTTTATTAAAACCCATGAGATATCTGCAGGGTCAACACATTATGTCTGCTATTTTTTCCATCAGGGAGGAGAGGCACAGTCTCCATAGCTGCACCTCCCGGGTTTCCTTGCCTCTGCCTTGCCTCTCCTAAATCATCTGCAATACTTGGGCCACAGAAGAAAAGTGAAACTTACTCCCAAGGAGCTTGTACTGAGGTTCCAGAATTAACAGAAAGAGATGGTGTGCAGCCACAGAGCAGTTGGTGTTCTCACTTGAGAGCCTGCAGATGGCTGTGGGTGGGAAATACCTCCACTTATGGAGGTGATGGAGATGAGTATGATATAGTGCAGTTGATGTTTTTTTCCATTCTCCAGCTCCCAGCAGAGCTGTCTGTCTCAGGCTGCAGGGGCATGGAATTGCCACTTGCCCTGAGCGTGGGAATGGAAGTGCCCAGCCATTCCCATCTCCTGCAAGTCGTTTAACAGAATCAATTAGGCAAGACAGACCATAAGCTTCCCCACCCCCTTTCCATTTCTGTCAGGTCTATATACATCCTAATTATTTCAGTTTGGGATACCAGAGCTGTTTCCTAGATAGATCTGATCATCCTTAAACAAAAAGAGAGGAGGAGCACACGTGGATTTTTTGAGTAAATGTCACTTTCATTTGCAGTGCTAACCACAGAGTAAGACACAGAACATTTTTAGCACTTTGACAAGGGAGGAGGCGATCTCATCTCCATCATGTCTTTCTGCTTCAATAGCCTCCTCAAGGAAACCTTCTCAGAACAGAGAAGCATCTGTGCTTGCATTTTGAACAGAAGAATAAAAATCAGCTATCACTTTTTTCATCCTTGTGCAGTTCCACCACGTTCTCAGTAGATACAAATTGTTAAGCTTGCCTGTTTTCATATTATTTGAAATAAATCCCTCAATGCTTTGTCTAAGATGAATGTCGACTGATTTTTTTTTCCAGTTCAGTCCACACTGTATCATCACCACCAACATCAACCATCATCATCATCCTAACCAACTACTAGCTTTATTTTTAAAGCCATTTCACTGCAACGAATAAATTTGTAAAATGAAACAACTCAGCCCAGTTAAACATTAATGGGTCTAGGTTGCTATTTATTTATTTATTTAACAGCAATACTTGCACATACACTGTTTACCATCAGTACCATTTCCTTGTCACAGCATTTAGCATCTGACAACTTCATATTTTGGACTAAGTATGCCATTTAATTACCTTCACTCCCACCTTTAGCTGCAAAAATGCTAGATTCAGTAAGCACTCCTGACCTTTCTTGGTTGTTTTTTTTTGTTGTTTTTTTTACTGTCTCTTGCAGTAGTCTTTCATTTTCACATGGTGTATGATGATCTTGAAGGAGTTTTTACTTTCGGTTATCTAGCTTTATGAAGACCAAAACACTCATACATCTAGATAACCAAAGATAACAACTCACCTCCCTTTAGCTTTCCTTGCTAGAATCCAGATTTTTTTTTATAGACATGCAGTTTCCTCCAAGAATGCTAGTGCTGCTTTAAAATAGCCACCCTTTTATGCAATTGTGACCTGTGTGTGCTCAACTAATAACATCCAAAAGAGATGTGTTGTCTTCAAAGTTTATTCATAACTTTTCCTTTCAGTCAGCAATTTCCAGCAGGGATAGCCAACAACTCATCTGTAAATATCAGAAAAACCCAGCTATTAAGGTGCATCAAACTGTGATAAGACTGAAAAAGCATCCATCCCTTTACAAACTTCTATTTGCGCTATAAATTTCTTCGGTCTCACAACAGACTCTTTAGACTCTATAAAGATGTAAAACCCTTATCAATTTCCAGTGCAGCATAAGGAAGAAAAACCAATCCCATTTCAGTAAAAAGTGACAAGATGATTTAAGGATCCAGCTCCTGATCCTTTTAGATTATGGATGGTATAGAGATTTTTACCAAATGGTGGAAGCTTGATTGCAAATATCTTGCATGCATGTGTGTTGGGGGGGGAAGATACTTGCTTTCTCAGGACTCCTAGAACTGCTGGCTTGCTGCTGCCCCCAATCTGAAAGGAGAAAAGGGGCATCATTGGGGGACTTTTAGTGCCAAAATGTGGACCAGCCCAGCAAGATCAGAGGTCCTGGACCTCAGGAGAGAAAAATAATGATGATGTCATGAGAAATTTCAAGTACACATGGTTATTGATATGCGTGAGTGATCAGCAATCTGCCCCTGCCAGCCCACAGTGGCAGCAAGCAGCAGCCCGGGACTAAGCCGTCTGCTGTTCCCAACTGCAGGAAAATCTACCTGCTGCCTTTACCTTCCTTTTTGGTAGAATAGATTGCTCTAATATCCAAAGACTGGAAGAATTCTTTCTAAGGATAGATAAAAATGCTGTGGAACATCTTTACCTGAATTTCTCTTTTGGCAGCCTCTGCTTGTGCAGAGATATGTGAGGCAGTTTGCTATATCTTAAAGTAAGGCCTTGCTTTCTGAGACTGGGGATCAGATCTGTGTTACACAGTAGTTGATGTGTAATTGCACTGACAATTTGCACTGCTCTGATGTGTTTTTAATGGCTTCACAGCTTGGTTATGTTTTGTGTCTATAGTGATTTGCAAGTATTTACACTGGGATGACTGTGCAATACATTTTCCTTTATATGTTTATTTGGAATGCTGCTTATATTACTCAAGAAATTGATGAGGGCAAGTCTTTCTAAACTGTTAGAAGGAATTATGTACAGTTTTAGGATTTAAGTCTCTCAATTCACCTCTCCTCCACATTATACTTTGAATTATTTAACATCATAATTTGTATAGAATTTTTCTAAGTCTAAAGTGCAAACAATAAAGGTCTCTCAACTATACATGATACAATGACTGAGATCTACAATATTTACTGTTGAAATTAATAAATGTATTTCAACAGTTCATATATACTGTGATCAGTATAAGATGCATCCTGAAGAATTCAGCACAAAGAATACGAACTGTTCTACAGTTCTAACGGAATTCTTGCTTGAAATTCATGCTGCTACTATTCTTTTAAGGTGTAAAATAAAACATAATACATCATGCTTTATGTTCCTGGACAACTATAGGGAATACATCTCACTGCATTTAAATAGATTTCTTTCTAAATTAAGCTGTTTGCATTGTTACTATTTTTAAGGGGAAATATTTAAATGCACTGAGTTAAACTGAAATTCTTGTTCCATACTGACTGTATAGCCTGCTCACATAATAAAACATGTGTGCTTGTATGTACACAGGGGAACCATGTATACATGTGTAGAACTAAGTACATCTGTATACATATTTACATTTAAATGAGTATATAATATGTGGTTACACTGTAAAATTACATCTATATAAGCCAGTCCATTTTTTATCATAGATTAATATTCCAAAAGCATGAAAAAGGAAAAGCAATATAATTTATCAGACAAGGTCCAAAAATAATCTTGCCACCAAGAAATAACACATAAACATTATTAATGTGACAAATCCTGAATTCAGTAGTGATATTACTAATGAGGCCATTCATTTGTACTTTCAGATTATCAGCCTCTGAAATTGAGCATTATTTTTTAAAATGTGTGTTAGATACTCTGGTATAAGGAAACACTACCATTTGCCACCAGTGCATAGTATATGTCAGATGTATAAGCTAATTGTGCCAGTGCTCTTTTCAGATTATACAGTTTGGCATAAAATAGTTAGAATTCTTATAACGCTGTAGTACTATTCATTACTGTGCTTCTTCATTACTTCTCAAGCTGTTCAAGCACAACAAGGATGACAATTAGACATCTGATATTTCTAAAGGCACATGATCATTTTGATATGCAAAATTCTAATGAGCTTCTCTAAATTGCCAGTTAGACAGATGTTTTTTCTTGCAATAGCTAGAGGTAACAATATTAGTGGTTAGGCATGTGTTACATACAATAGGATTGTGAATTTATGTATTGCTTTGTCAGAGGCATGAAAATTCAGGTATTCCTTGTGTATGTGTGTGTATGTCTATGCTTATATAGATATTTCTATATATAATACATGTTAGCACAGACATGTGTTCCCATTAATGCGTACATTAAAGCATGTTGCCATGTTACAGGATTTGTAGTTAAATGCAAGACATTTTATTGTAAATGACTATATTTCAAAGATTCAAAATATGTCTTTAAAACTTCAAGCTCTGTTCTCAAGACCACCTTACTCACACAGTGACTTAAGTAGCAGCTGCAATACACCTGCCAGATTTTGTTGATTAATCATTGGAGCCTCAGAAAGTCAAAAGAGGCAACATGAAAATTATACCCTAACTGTACATTAACCATATTGCCAATTAAATTTTCTAATTTTCAGTCATCTAGAAGTACCTTGAAATCAAGAGGTACCCAGTAAGACTGCACAAAAAATATTTGCTTATTGTGAATATAAAAAAAAAATGGCAATTTTTAATTTTTTTGAAAATCACTTTAGAGCAATCTGAATATTGGAAGATATGGAATCTAAACATTTATTTTTTCCTCCTGCCTTCCTAATACATTCCTATTAATGGCCTTTAAATTGGTATGTGATTGCCATGCTTTTTTTTCTAATCTTTTTATAGGTCTCCAGATGGCTGTGATGTAAAGAAACATCCTCCGTGTATTTTTTAAGAAAAAACAATCTCTATTTATTTTAAGAGGAATAGTTATGATTCCGTAATTATTACAGAGACTTGTTCCAATGATGGTATCCCCATCTTCTGTATGGAATACACATGGGAACCTATTTAAACTGCTATAAAGTACATAACTGTATAACATTATATGAATCCTCTTTTCATACTACATTAGAATAGAACTCACATAAATTTAAAACACGTCACACCAATACAATACAGGCAAGTATTTCCTGCATAAGATCCCTTCCTTTTCCTTTCAGCCAGGTAAGTCACGTGACTGACTTTCCTTCTAATAAAAGTGTCTTATAATTTCTTTTGTGACCACAATTGAATTTTATAGGTAGCTGTAGATTACATTTCTGTTATGTTGAACATAAAGTATGGAAAGGGATATCCACAGTACAAAATAAGAAAAGGCAGACTATTGAGAATGCAAAATTTTGGAAAAAAAAAAAAAAAGAAAAGTACACTCAGTAATTTCACATGAATACACTATGTGCTATTACAGAACATGTTCTGTCAGATGACTTTTATTATTAAACAAAAAAAATAAAAATACCATTTCTTGTCCTGATTGTCATTTCCTGTGGTCTTCCTGCATTGATTAAATCCGAAAAATATCCACAAAAAAGGCAAAGGATCCTAATTTAAATGATTTCACTGTTCTTGTTCATTAAATGTATGTAAATATATAAATTCCTGAGTGTTCAGGAGGTGCTGTATATATTAACATTTGGAGATTATTGAATAAATTACTAAAATGCTTGATTCTAGATTAAACAGGGAAATAACTATCCACATTTCCCTCAGATGATCTAATATAACATAAACCAGATATGAGTAATGTACTCCAGTATCTGCAGGGTTAAATGAGACAATTAATATTTACAAGATCTAATTATTAACAAAAACCGAAATTCCATAATTATTTGTGGAGACCTATGATGAAAAAGAAAATAGAGATTATGAAAGCTGCAGAGGCATATATATTTGCATACTGTAAGCTGCCAGTTATTTAATAAAGGATGGAGGCTCCATCTACCCTTCAGTTCAAAGCATGCAAAACACATTAAGCCAGTATTTTCCCGATAGAATTTCCATGTCTTTCAGATCACCAATGTCCTGAAATCAGGATCATTAGAAAGGCATGATCTATATTTACAAAACTGTTAATATATCAAGAGTTGCATGTGTGCATGTGTAAATAAACACAACAATCTAATCACTGTTATTCCATCATATCCATTACATCAGCCTTAGTTTAAAAGCATATTATTTATTACAAATTAAAGGTGTTCTTTATTTTATGGTAAGTTATTTCCCCCATTTCATGAATCCTGGGCTAGAATTGTTCTTGAAGAGGTATGCTAATTGGTGGGTGGGTGTTTTGGTGGGTGGGTGAGAGGAAGGACTAAAAGCACCATTGTACAAATCTCTTGCTTCAATTATGCTCTCTGCCTACCGGAGGCCTGGAGGGCCCACGCCAGGGCTGGAGGCAGCCTGCACCCTGGCACTGGGTAGCCGGGGCAGTCCCATGCCTCAGACCCCGCGGCGGCAGGAACTGTGCCGTGCCGCAGCAGCCATTCCCGGACTCTGGGCAGCGGCACCTAGAGCCGCGGCATGGCACAGGCCGCCTCCCCCTCCTCCTCCTCCCCCCCTCAAAAAGACGTGCATTTTAGCCTATGCCAGACACATCGCACCTGCCCCTGCCGCCCTGGCCAACATGGGAATAATTACAACCTCATGAAACATTTATTAAATCGCTCTGCTCAAAGGGATCAATGCATTTTGGGCAACCAAATGCTTGCCATCAAGTGGCCCACAAAGCGCAAAGACAGACGAATTTATTAACTCCACAGTGACAATCTCAAAAATATTAGTTCAACTTTTTAATTTTTTTTAAAATTTTATTTTTTAGAAAACAGTTTGAAAATGTAGAGTCAACAGAAGTTAGTTCCATTATTCTAATTTACAATCCCGTGAACCACTGTTCCTATGTCTATACACCTTAGAAAGGTACCCAGATACTGCTAAAAAGCTTCCTATCTGCATACTTAAACAATATAACTCCACTTTTACTGGCAATATGCTTGATAATTAAGAGTTCCCACACCTAACCCCACACAAGACCAACAAGCTTAGCATATCAGCTAACCAATATAAGCCATCGTGTTAACTCATAAAACCATGCTTTATTAGTCAAATTTCCCTTATAGTTGCCAGTTCCTGGAGTCCTACCCAAAATGACCTGTTTTGTCTGATGCTGGATAAGGCAGCCCCTACCCTTGAAGCTGTCACAGAACTGCTAACCAAGCTCAGGTTCCCATATATCCACTCCCTCAATTAGAAAATGTGGAAGTGCAATGAAGTTGATCTATCTCCCTTTTATAACGAATTCAGGTTCTGTAAATCCCCCTCACAATACTTACATTTGTTCTTTATAAAATAAAGATTTGACCCCAGATCTAAATCGTTAGGTGAATCTCCAGTAGAAAACAAAGGTTCCCACCATGGTCAAGACTCCTTTAAAGCACAGAAAGCAGGTTCTTTCATATCTCCAGAAATTCAGCTCTTTCCCCTTGTCATCTCTATTTAAAAGTGCTTAAACATAGACAATACAAACACATTTTTAGGTC
>JAWWLZ010000087.1:327746-338736 GCA_035041345.1 Poliocrania exsul | reverse complement strand
TTTGGAGACTTTTTTTTACTTTACATCAGCTTTGAGTGCCAGAGACCACTTCTGAACCAAGTGGAAAAGGTTGTTAGGGCGTGGGTGTCCCTCAGCTCCCTGACTCCTCGAAAGGGTGTTTCCTACCCTAAGTCCTCTCCTTGGCTCCGCTCTGTGGCGGGCTCCTTGCACGCCGGCTTGATCAGGAGGGGGATGCAGTCCAGGCGACCCGAACCAGGTCGAGTTGTCCCAGACGGCGCAGCTTTCCATCGCCCGCGGAGTCAGCGTCCGGCAGAAAGACAGCGACATCTACCGGTGTTCGGCACGGCCCCGGCGAGCGCGGTCGATCGGAGGGGCTAGGGCGCGAGGAGGGGCCACACAGCACCGCACTCCTTTGCCCAACCTAGCGCAGCCTGGGGAGAAAACATCAAGGCAGCGATCCTCTCTGCGTGACTCGCTGTAAAGCAAGAATTCAGCCCTATTAGAGACACTGTTTCATTGGGCATACCTAACTCCTGCCTCCAGATCTGGGCTGTATCCCACAAAAATTAGAGACCTGATCGGAATGATAAATGCCTCACTGCGAGCAAAGTCTTCCCAGAGAAGCTCGTGAAGCACAGGGAAGGGCAGCACCTGTGTGTTCTCCCTGTCGCTACCGTCTCACCCCAGCCTCTCTCCCCTTATTTGTATTGTCTTATATACACCCGGAAAGGCAATATTCTACAAACACATTTCAGCAGGAGTAATCGCAGCCTTCTCAGAACCTTGCATTTAAATTGCAAGGATAAAAAATAATGGGATCACTTTGTGTATTCCTGTTTGAAGAAAAGCATGGCTTATAAACTGTGAGAAGGGGAATGGCAATATTATCTGAAGCAAGAGTAAAATTTTAGCATTTGCCCCTGAGGAATGGCCCTATTCTTTATTTAATTTTTGCGTTGATGCTGTGCAGAAAGAACTTTTTATTGGAAACACTTTCTAGATGATCGTAATAGTCTTTACCTTATCCATATTTTCCTTTCCTCTTCTTAGTAATTAAAAAAAATTAAAATTAAAGGGACAGATTTATGTTGCCAAAAGGCAGTTTTATAAGTACAAATGGCAATAAAGGAGCACTAATCGTGTTAAGTTTTTAGGAGGAAGACACGCATCTGAGAAGCTGGAGGCTACATTTGATTGGATTAACTGCCACTTTCTGTTGTTGTTATTCTAGTAGTTCATTAGCCAGGTGTACTTTGATAATTGATTTCCGAAATCTCACTCTTGGAATTTTGGTTGTTTCGTATATCAATAGGCTTTCCTCAATGGGCTATAGTTGGAGAAAATAATAACTTGTTTGTTTTGAATTACATTTTTTGTGTACCTGCAGGAGTTTTTTATTCTTGACTGAAAAAATAACTATGTGCAGTTCTTTTACAGTGAGGAATGTGTGTGGCACAATTTTTGGCAACTACCTTTCAGATGTTTAAACTTTCGTACCGTGAACACAAATGCAGGGACTCAAAGTGGTCCTTCGAGTGCCTTTTCTAAATGTGCATTAAGGTAAATGAGAAAAATTTTGATAAATAACCCTAGTCTTGAGAATAAATGAGTTTGTCACTAGGAGCATCACAAGACCGAGGAGGATTCATTCTTAGAAAATTTATGTCTACTAAAAGGAACCAATATATCATTAAAATCAACAAAAAATCAGCTTGTATCCTCAGGTACTGAAGAGGTCTCTAAATACTGGTTGATCACACTTAGTCCAAAATCAAGAACAAGTGTTAACATTTTCCTGGCTCTTTTTCTCCAAAGAACATTTTTCTCTTCTTTTACTAACTCCAGGAAATGCTGATAATAATTTTCTCACTAAAATAATAGCAACGAGTGTCTCTCATTTACCCTAGACACGCTGCCATCCTCCCATCCCATACTGACTCATTTTCCAAACCCAGAGAGCAGTGGCCAGGGCTGGCAGTCACACAGCTCCGTGCCATGCCGACAGGACGCACGAACAGATCGACAGGGTGCCGGCCCTGCAGCTGACCGACACCGCTTGCTGGGACACCTTCCCACACTCTTAGAACCCCCGAAAGAGAATTGCAGCACCTTGCCATTTGCTGAGAGCTGTGCGCATGCCTATTTGGCAAAAAGTGCTAGACATCTAATATATTTCTCTCTTGTGTCTGATAACACTAGGACTACTTATTTAACAAAACACCACAGGGTATTAGACAGTTCAAACGCACAAAATAATTATAGTTCCTTGCCCTACAAGTGTGTGCGTCTGGCCCCCCTCCTCCTTCCCTTTTCTTTCCCAGCTTTTCAGTAGCAATGAATGAATCAAGAACTAGAGTAGCGTATTCAAATATGAATGAATCAGGAAATATAAACCTATCATCTTCAATCATCAAGTCAAGGCTGAGACGGCAGTCTAAAGTAGTAGGCATATTGCAGAAAACCTGGGAATGGCTGGCAAAGGAGTGTAGTTTGCAGCCGACTAACAGACTCATAAGCGTGGGATAAAAGGAAGGTTACCTACCTTTCCAGGGCGGTCCCCTCACACCCCCGAAACTGAACTCAGTTAGAGAAGAAAAACGTGTATATAAGGACTTTAAAACCTGTGTATTCATTATAAAAGGCTTTCTGAAGCTAATTTACTTTGCCAGCCCAACTAAGCAGAACTTTTATTTATTTTCTTCCACCTGTCTCCCTCACATAGACAGTTTCCTGAGAGCATTTCCTTTTTTTATCCAACTAATGGAAAAGCAATTGTTAGCCTTATACACCCAGAGCAATCAAAAAACCAAACCCTTTCACCTCACCCTAACCAGCAGCAAGCTCTTATTTATTTTTATTATTTGTTAAAAGGCAGCCAGATGAGAACTTGGCAATGTACTCTCTCTCTTTCTGATACGAGCGTGGGTGTACATAGTGCCGTATGTGTACCAACTCTACCCGAAATGGTGTGAATACCAATTTCCCTACAAGTGTTACTGCTTCCAGCTCAGTGCAGCCTCCAATAGATGTGTATTTGCGTGTGTGTGTTCAACAAACCAATAGGTAAATCACTATCAGGTGATTAGGATTGTAATCCAATAGTGTTTGTTAGATTAAATAAGATTCATCATTAAGAGTAAAAAATTGCGTAAAGGGGAGTAAGGAACAAAGGGGTGGGGAGGCACAGAGAAATCTCTCCCTGCTTTCCTAGGCTGCCATTTGGAGTTACTAGGTCCATCACAGCCCACTCAGCCCAGCATAAACTTTCAGAAGACTGAAATGTCATAGAAAGCTAACGAGGGATCCAAGGAATCGAAGGGCGATAAGGTGTAAGGAGCCTGATGAGGGGGTGGGGAGTGATGCCCTGCCTTTCCTCCTCGAGTCCTCGGGAGACTGCGGACAGGGTTGCCCTCCCCGGACACTCCCTTCCTGCCCCGTGGGTGACACAGTGTGGCCTCCTCCGGAGCCCAGTAGGGCACTGTCTGACCTTACCAAGCCCTCGGCAAAGCCCGAGCCCCCGCCAGAGTGTGTGTGTGGAGGAGCGGCGAGGCTGCCGTGGAGCAGGGTGGCAGGGCTGCTCCGTGCCCCAGTACTTACCGCCGTGATGCCTGCCACCGATCCGTCCCCGTCCGCAGCCCCTCAGGAAGGCACATATGTCACACACATCCTCGCAGAGATCAGTTGTGACTTTTCGAGTCCAACCCTGTTCATTCAACGGTTTGGCAGGAGAGGAAAACATAAGGGGTGATGGAGGGAGAGGGGCAGCCACGGGTGCTGCCTCACACTGAACGTGGCTCCCCCCTCCCCTTCTCCCTCACATTTCCCACCCAGTCACCTCCTTCCTCCCGCCCCAAATCAGAAAGCCACGGGAGGAAGGAACGACACACGAATCCGTGCTGGCTGCTGGGGCTCCACGGAGGCGCTCCATCCGCACCCTGGCCTTTACGCCTCGGTCCCGCCGCAGAGTCCTGGGAACTTTGCCTGTGGGGCGCAGAGTTTGGGGAGAAAAGGAGGAAAGGGCTGAAGCACAGCTCGAGGCATGTCGGCCCGTCTGCCCAGATGGGAGTCACATGCCACACGTGGGGCGCATAGAGCGCCGTGGTGCGAGGCTACTGCACTGGATACAAATGGGATGCCGGCTCTGGCGGACATCGCTTCCCCTCCTTCCTGTTGTTATTTTTAATATTATTATTCCTAATTATAGCAATAATTAATTTTAAAGATCTTTGCAAATGTAAACTGACAGCTGGGTCTGAGAAGTAAAAGTAGCTGTTTTAAACAATAAATTAGAAAGAAACACTAGGAAGTGTCTCCGCAGAGAATGAAGACTTTTTGCTTCATCAAAGGTGAGGTCTGCTGTCTTCTTATTAGTACAGTGACATCTTCGGTTCCCGACTAAATACAATAGCATAGGTTCTCGTGATTAATACAAGAAGCTTTATGAATTTTGGTCCCTCCCTTGCTCTGTCGCAGACATACTTGCAGCACACCTATATCTGTGAGAGACTGGAGTTGGCGGGGTGCTGACAGTGGACCCAGTAAAAAGTTTCAATATTGCAGACACAGTAAT
Organism: Poliocrania exsul; assembly: GCA_035041345.1. Lineage (NCBI taxonomy): Eukaryota > Metazoa > Chordata > Aves > Passeriformes > Thamnophilidae > Poliocrania > Poliocrania exsul. Next base: position 334,205 of record JAWWLZ010000087.1, on the reverse strand, counting down.
TGTCCTTCTGATTTTCTTAGTTAAAATTTTATTTGGCAAAAATTCATTGACACACGAAAATATGCTTGCATCTATATCTGTCAAGAGATGATTCACAATAAAAATGCCCAAGTAGACCTCGCCTGAAATCAAATCCCTGCATTTGTAATAGTTACAATATTTAACAAATTATGAACAATTTGCACACCAGAGATGGCATAATTCTAAGCTTTCTTTCCTTCGTAAGGCAAATTATGGCAAAATATGATTCAATATATAACTACTTGGAGCAAAGACCAGTACATCAGAAAGTCTGGGGTTTCTATAGGATATTTCATGTTAAAACAGAGTGAAAAATAACAAACATTAATTAATTATTGCATATTTGACAACGTGTTTTAGGATGCCTTTACCTGATACATACTATATCCTAATAAACAAAATAATTTAATTATAGATCATATTAATGGTATTGAAATAAAATTAATAAATGAGAATTAAATTATATTTTTAAATAGGGGTCACTACAATAAAAATGTCTTTGATACTTTAGGATAAACATTCCCCCCCAATATATATATTTTAAAATCCTATGTTTTTTTTCAGAAAAATAAAATTGTCTTTGATTTTGTATCAATTTTGGTGTTATATAAAATAATTAACATAATAAATAGAAGTAGCTGAGTCAGACTAAGCAGAAAGCTACTATTATTTAAAGTATCAAAATAAAATCCATCAAATAATGTTTTCCATTCTAACAAGCATGGAAATATTTCTCTTCTAATTGACTTATTTTCAAAACAGACATTAAAATGTTAGAAGGGATTTCCTTTCAAATCAGAAAAGTTAATATTAGAACATTTGTCTGCATATTTTTTCTATAACGTGCCATTACCTGAAGCACATAAATGCAAACACTGAGCTCTGGAATTTGCAATTATTTCTTTTCTTACACTGTCTATAAACATTGCTATGTGATCATGTGTACTCACTTTGTTGTATGGACTATGCATTATCTGGTGTCTACATATTTCAGAATGTATTCACACTCAGGTTTAATCTTTAAAGCAGTTACTAGATATTCAATGTCAACATGCATATAGATATACATGAAAATTACTTTTGACCTTCAGAAATCATCTAAGCCCTCTGGGCAAGTCAGTTCCAGTGATGTTAGGCATGAGTTGCTGTCGAGATCTAATTGCAGAAGACTACTGCAGCCATTTTTGTAGCACAATAACAGAGAGGGGGAATTGTGGGGGTGACAGTGTGTGTGTGTATCTCTTAAGGTCTGAGGTGATTGATGAGTGCATCCTTATGGACCAGAGAGGCACCTGTAGGATGTGGATGCCTTGTAACCAGTAGAATCTTTCCATGTATGTAAGGTGAACTACTGACCAATAGTGTACTGGCATGTTATATACAGGAGTAGATAAAAGTGTAACTGTTACTAAAAATAAAGTCCTTTGTCTTCGGTGAGCCTTCTGATCACACTGCAGCCTGAATGTCTCTGCCTCCTCGGCTAAGCTAATCTACATGACCTCAATAAAGGGTGACCCCAATAAATGGTGACCCCGACGGACCAATGAGGGGTTACCCCAATAGAGTATTTTCATTACCCAAGGATGTTGGTTATAATGAGGGAGAAAACATCATGGAAGAAGGTGGTGAAGGTGCCAATCTGTATTTCCTCCATGAAAAACCTCTCAGAGGAAGTGTAATTGTTAATTGTCTCCATGAGACAGTTCCCGAAGTATGGTAATGGAATCAGTACAGAACCCAAATAGCAGATTAAGCTCAAGGCCAGTGTTTTAATAATAAATCTCCCAGGCAAAACACCACTAAGCGCTACAGAGCACAGAAAACTGCAAAAGCCAAAACCAGTCTTTAACATGTACTGTAAAAAAGGGAGCATGGCACAGATAAGATAAATTAATGTTGAGAACAGATACATCAATATTGTGACCAGCAACTGTTAACAGATGTAATTATATTATAAGTTCCTTCTAATACTTTCTGGTAAAATCTGTTATTATCTCAAACTCCTTGAGCCCCATGTTGGGTGCCAAAAAGGACTGTTGGGGTTTAACCCCAGATGGTGGCTAAGCACCTCACAGCCTCTTGTTCCCTCCCTCCTGGTGGAATGGAGGAAGAATTAGAAGGATAAAAATGAGACATTTATAGGTTGAGATAAAGACAGTTTTAATTGTTAAAAAAAAAAATTTAAAAAAATTGTAAGGGGGAAAAAACCCTCCCACTCACCAACTGACAAAGAGGAAAATAAAACCCAAGAAAAACAAGTGATACAAATGGAAACAATTGAAAACCAGTGACAGATTGATGCCCAGCCAGTCCTCAAGCACACTGTCTGTCCCCCCCATAGAAGCTACTATGAAGAAATTTAACTCCATTCCAATGAAAACCAGTATACCTGAATTTGGGATTACACTTAAGGAATAATATATACTAACCTTCCAGTAATGAAAATCTCTTGAATGTTTAATGCTTTGTATTTTTACTCTTATTGTAGCTATCTGCATGTCTTTTTGAGGAACTATTCTGTATCTTCTTTTTAGCACTTATCTTCATATCCAAATACCTAAATAGTAGATATTCCATAGTCTTTATTATACAAAATTAGGTTTTTATAGAAATATAATTTTCTTAGACTATTAAGGAAATCTTTGACTGTTTTTACTTGTGTTTAGTATTTGATCCCTCTTGATAAAAGAATGTTACTGTCTCTGAATGTTGTTGTGGTGTTTTTTGTTTTATGCATCCTTAGCATACTTTAAAGTATCTATTAGACTCTAAATGTAAATTAAAGAAGGATTAATATTCATGTGATATTCATAGCTACTTAAACGGCATGAAAAATGCACATAGTGTGCTTGGGATACCAATAAATGTATCTTTCATGATCAGATTTTCTCAAATGTTTTGCTGAAACTATGCTCAAGAATTCACTGTGTTCATTAAACTTTGTGTTATGATTGTGCTTGTAACATATGTCTTATTGTAACTCTCTTCAGTTTCCTTAAAGGTGATATGTTTATTGTACATAATGAATTGGAAGATGGCTGGATGTGGGTTACAAACCTACGAACAGATGAACAAGGTCTTATAGTAGAAGACCTAGTAGAAGAAGTGGTAAGTAATTTTATATTCAAATCTCTTGAACTGAGATTTGATTTTTTTTAGTTGTGTGTGTAAGTTAATATTGAAATGAAACCAATCTAGCAGCATTTAGCTGCCTGACTTTATGTACTTTTCTAAACATTGCTGTAGTATTTGAATCTGCTAGTTTTTAAATAGTTTAGCAAACCATTAAGTCTAATTCAATATCCAAACAAAGTACATATTCACATTATCCAAAGAAGTTCATGTGCAAATGAATGATACTGTGAACTTAAGCAGTTCCCTAAACTCACCAGTCCTGATAAATAACTTACTAGTCATTCAGTTGCATTCTTCTTTTTGTTTGTTTGCTATGAAATATTCATAAATGTATAGACTGAAATTTTGCAGTATCTTTGTTTTCTTTAAGGGCCAAGTGTGGATATCAAAATATTGATGAGTTAATTGTACCTAGAAGGGCTTATGCTAAGTCGGAAGCTAATCAGGTGACATAAAAATAATTGATTTACTGCAGGACAAGAGATGATTTAATGGACAAAAATACCCACCCCACCCTCCCGCATGCTTCTTTTAAAGAAAGTTCACCATTGCTTTGTAGTCCTGATGATGTTTGCTTTGCAGCATATATATATATATTGCTATTAGTAGAGTTTGCTTCACCTGTTTCTCACATCTATATCAGAATGTGAATGGCTAAATTGAAATGGTAGTGTCAGAGTATCTAACTATATATTTCTACATTAGCAGTTGAAATTCAGGAAAGTTGAGATTTAAGTTACCACATGTAAAGGAGGACTTGAAGAGGAACAGAAACAATCTTTTGAAATAATGTGTTATGGCTGAATTTCCACTTAGTGAATGAAGTTGAAAACTTCTTTACATGAACTGTGCAATGAAAGAGAAAAGAGACCAAAAAAACCCCTAGTTTTGTGAAATTTTCTAATACTGCTTTGCAAAATGTTGTTTGCATGGCAGGGCTGCTAAACAGCATAAAGTGCTAGAGCCACTTTGTTCTAGGACAAATTGTCTAATAATTATAGAAACTAGTGTACCATGAGTTAAAGTCATACATTAAACTAAGCTAGACATTTCAATAGGATAAAATGTTAAAGATCCAAGATTTTAGAGAGTTGAAGCCAAGATTTTACAAGTTTGACAGGTCATGTCATTGAACAAAGAAAAGGCAGAAGTCCAACAGTGATGAAGACGCTTCAAGACTACCCCAAGGGATGAAGTCAGAAGACCACTACCCAAATTTGAAGCCAAAAGGAAAGCTCTGCCCAAGATTTTGCCCAGTCATTGATATGGAAATTAGAAGGTGTTAACTATGAACTTAAGGCTATAAATGGCTTATTTTACACAAACAAGTTAGGCAAGTTTTTGCCCAATATGAACTGGCTTGCCTCCAACGTTGTCAATAAATACCTTGCTGCTATTAGAATAAAACTTTCTCTTAGGAGTTATTTTTGCAGCATTTTCGCTTATCAGCATCAAGCCATCTAGTTCAAAATGTCTTGGACTTCTTATTGGTGTTTATTTCTAGATAAGGCTTTAACCTATGAAGTTTACTTTTTTAAACTCAAGCATAGCGTTGTCATGCACTTAATATGTTAATTCTTCTTTTAGGGAAGAGAAGAAGATCCACATGAAGGCAAAATGTAAGGATTTTTGTTTTGTTATTAAAAGCAAATAATAAAACAACTGTTTGTAAACTTTAGCTATGAGATTGGGAAGGTGAACCAAAGGTGTGTGTACTTGTTTTTTAATCTTAAGACTTTTCTTCTACACTAGCTGTTGTGCATAGGTCATTGACATGAAGTCTTTTATTAGTTATGCCTAATGTTAATGGGTTTTGCTGTGATAAAATCTTGAATGAGTCTCTGTGATCATTTTACTTAGGATATATACAATGGAGGATGTTGGAGAACATGCAGGTTTTCAAGCGGAGGATGTGTTGTTTTCTGATTTGTGAGGGTTTTTTATATACATACAGTTTACCTTAGAGATAACCTTTTCTCAGGTCTGCTCAACTCTATGTGCAGGAGAGAGATCAAAGTATCATTCAGAAGAATGATAGTGTAATAATAAACACTTGATATTAGCCTCATGTGCTAACACTTAAAGTGAAAACCAGGAGACACTAGAATAATGTTTGCAGTGAATTCCAACATGTTAAATAATTAAAAAAAAAACCAAACTAGTACAATTTACAATGAACAATGAATTGATACTGTAAACTTAATTGTTATATTATTTTCAGTAGTTAAGATGAGCAGCAAATCAAAGTTATAGAAAATTTCTAGTAGCTGGATAACGTCATTCATCCTCCATTTGCTTGCAATAATTGCAGCTACTGCTTCCTGTATTTATTGCCCAATTTGCAGTCTCCAAAGGACTGATATTTGAAGAAGGCATTTCTTGTGGTGGTGGTTTTTTTGATGGTTTGTTTTTGTTTTTAATAGGGTAAATAAAATGATTGACGTGTGGCTTCAGTTTACTGGTTTCTAATGTTGTGCTAGTCAGTTTGGTATAGCAGCATAACAGTAGTAGGGATGCCTTCAAATACAGGAACATTTTTTTTTTAACAAAGTAGTTCGTAGCAGAATTATAAAGCTTTGGCACTCGATCCAATTACTTATGCTTCTCAGAATATTCCAGGGGAGGCAGGGATTTCTGCAAATATTCCAATAGCCAGAGATTCTCCTGTAAAAGTAATATAGAAAGCAAGATAGAACTAGAGCTCTTTTTTGATATGTAAGAAACTTTCTTTTGCACAGAATCGTTAAGGTTGGAAAAGACCTTGTAAGATCATAAAGTTCAACCATCTACCCAGCATCACCACCATGTTCACCACTAAACCATGTCCTCAAGTGCCATAACCACACATTTTTTGAACACTTCCAGGGATGGCGACTCCACCACTTCCCTGGGCAGCCTGTTCCAATGCCTGACCACCATTTCTGTGAAGAAATTTTTCCTAATATCTAATCTAAACCTCTCCTGGTGCAATTTTCTTTCAAGGCCTTAATTTGGTTCCATTTTGGGCTATTTCACAGAATCATTTAGGTTGGAAAAGACCTCTGAGATTGAGTCCAACCTTTGACTGAACACCTTCTTGTCAACTAGACCATGGCTTTAAGTGCCACATCCAGTCTTTCTTGAACACCTCCAGGGATAGTTACTCTACCACCTCCCTGGGAAGCCCGTTCCAGTGGTTAACAACCCTTTCCCTGAAAAAATTCCTCCTGATGTCCAACCTAAACCTCCCTTGGTCCAGCTTCAGGCTATGTCTTCTTGTCCTGTTGCTGGTTGCTTGGGAGAAGAGCCCGACCCCCCCCCCAT
>JAWWLZ010000087.1:201984-213694 GCA_035041345.1 Poliocrania exsul | reverse complement strand
CTGGAGTTGGACCAAGGGTTGGACTTGATGATCTCGGAGGTCTTTTCCAACCCAATCGATTCTATGATTCTGTGATTAAAAATAATAATAGTGAATAGTATGATCAGAAGTGACTCCCTAGGGGACTTTTTCTTTCTGTTTTTGGTGGATGCCTCTCCTTGCTGAGTGAAGGATCCATGCAAATAATTGGAGGATTTGTACCAAAGAGACCATACAGGGGAAATGGTCAAATTCATTGGACACCCATCAATTCGCATACAAGCACTGTCAAGTGCCTGGAGTACACAATCCAAAAAAGAGAACAGGACATTGTGTTCTCTTGAACTACTTTAGCTTCTCTCTATCTTAGGCACTCCTTGTAATAATTGCTCATATATAAGATACAAGTGTTATTTTTCACATAGCCTTCCCTTGTTCTTCTATCATAGTATTAGTTCCTAGATATCAGGATCCTCATGAGTGTAAAGATCTAGATCTTTGATGGCATTTAGGTGGGGAAATGGAGGTGCAGAAAGATGATGTCATTTGGTCTATGTCACCCATCCCATCAGGGGATAATGCTGCAATCTCATTTAGACCTCCCAAAGTCCAGTCCCTTCTTTTGTAAATAGCTGTCACTCTAAAATATGTATACGTAATAAGATATAAACTGTAATGTCTCAAGATATAAGCCAAACACTGAGTGAGGGCAGTGGAGAAGAAGCTATTTTTCTTATGAGCAAAATATGACTGCTATGTCTGTCTATTTCATGGTTTCTTGCACCCTCTTTGAAGTATCTGGTGTTGGCTACAGTCAGTAATTGGAAGCTAGTAAGAAGACAATAATAACAATTTGACTGGTGCAACAGTTCCTGTGTTCCAATGTTTAATAAATCTCAAGAGTTAAAAAACAATGTTATTTATTCAGTATTAATATCCAGGAAGCTTTCCTAAGTGAATTAAGGCCAGCTTTTGTTGAATTCAAGCTTTCATCAGCAATAACAGTAAAAGGTTTAGATCCTCATATTCTCATTACAAACATTAACTTTCTGAATATGAACCCATTCTTTTAGTGATGAAAGAAAATCTTTTTGTTTCTCTGACTGCTTCCAACTCTGTCTTCCAGGTGCAGCAAAGGCTCTGGATATAAAGCACTCATCTGAGAGACGGTGTTAAGCACTTCCTGGACTATGGAAAATGTTCTGCATCTCCCAAGATAGGGTTAGCACCTCACAGGACATATGCACGATGTCATACGTCAGGAAGACAGGGCAGAAGGTCATGATGCAGGAAAGGTTTTTGATTTTTCAATTTTCACATTTTATAGATTTTAGGAATACAGTAGCTGTAGCAAAGGCAGATTTAGTGTGATAATATTTCTAGCAGTTTAAGTTCAATGTCTTTCTATTGTTACCCGTCCCATGATGCCTGAAGATTGCGTACCCCTGTGAACAGAGATGCACTGCAGACAACTTAATGGAGAAAGATATAGGGTTTTATTAGAAGAAGCTTTCACGATCAAACCCAGGGGGGTTTGATCCAGAGGTCAGGAAGTTTCAGGGTTATATATCTCTCACGAACATCCAATCAAAATTTCCCATTTCTCTCTAATGCCCACCCAAAAGTCCTGCCAATCTACCCCCTTCATCATGGGGGTCAGTTGGGCCTTCTCTTCTTGTTTGTCTTCTGTTATCTTGCAGGTGTCTACTGAAAAACAGCTCGGCCTTGACAAGGCCTGCTAGCTGGTGAGAAAGGCACTTTAATATTCAGACTTGAGATCAGGGCAACTCAGCAAAGACTCTATGATTCCAAAACCTTCTAAAATTGCATTAAATCACATTTTTAGGCATCACCCATATCAATAGATCAAATTCTTTTATCTGTTTAGTCTCTTTTCAAGGTAAAATGTTGAAGAATATCAAAAGGAGACATAAACACAGTGCAGAGTGACCCAGAAGTCAGAACACTTGAAGAACTTCAGAAGTCCGAGAAAGAGGAGAATGATGAAGAAGAGGTCCCACTGACTCCTGACTCAAATCCTGAGGTGGTGGGACTGGGGCAGGATAAGGTTGAACTGAAGATGTGCAAAATAATGATTGAATAGATTACATTATAAAAGCCATGGAAATTAGAGTTTGCCCACGCACGGGTTGATGTATTCCTAGTTGAGCATAGCTCATTGAAGTCACTGCTTGCTTATCTGATCTCCTACAAAATTTGCTTGAAGTTTTTTCACAGACTTTTCAGGCAACAGTTTGGCACCCGAAAGGTGGAAATCAAATCTGGGACCTGAATTCACATTGCGTATTGGTCCGAACCACAGAGGTGAGATAAAGGGGCAGTTGCTTTGGGTTTCCGTAGCAGTTGGCTACAGAAAGAGGGAGTTTTGCCCCTGATAGGAATATGGAGAGCTGAGAAGGAGAACTGACTTTGGGCCTAGTCTCGGCCTGAGGAGGGCGAGGGATTTCGCCTGGGGAGGGATGGATTAGTCCCTTGGAGCCTTGGGAAAAGCAAACCAGGCAGCAGCATCCCAGGAGGTTTGTTCTGGCTGGAAGGCAGCCAATCACGAGGGGGACGCCCTTTGCTTCTCCAGGGTTAAAACAGTCTCGCTTAGCCTGAGGCACTGGTGGTGCTACTAGAAAGAATTTGCCTGTGAGCCCCAAGTCTTGGGTTTGCCTGTTATAGTCATCATGGGCTGCATTCAAAGTTCAGAAGAAGAAATTCCTAAAAGTTCCCCTTTGGTCTTAGTTTTACATCACTGGAACCATCTTACGGGTTCTGAAACATCCTTAAAAAAACATGAGCTTTGTAGACTCTGTCTTACCATGTGGCCGTTACATTCTACGCGTGAGAAAAGGGTGTGGCCAAGATTTAGATCTTTTGAGATAGATGATGTGTTACAGCTCATTTCAATTCTACATAGAGAAGAAAGATGGAACGAAGTGGTGTATGCCGAGTTGTTTTTGGTCTTTTTATCCTGTCCAAAACAGATAGAGGAGTATGAGAAAAATAAGTCCCCAGTAGGGGAGAGAGAGCATTCTGTGCTGGCTAGGGGAAAAGCAAAGAGAAAGCAGCGTGAAAAATCTGAGAAACAAGATATTAGCCAAACCTACGTCAAAAGTCCTGAGGATGAGGATTGGGATCTCCTGATGGTTCCAAGTTTAAGAGGTGGAGCAGTTAGAATTCCTGGTGCTGGTGTTGGTGCAGGAGTCGGTCCTGGGATGGGGGAAGGGGCAGCTGCTGCGGCAGCACCCAGCTCCGGGATGGCTGTGGGAGCAGGCACAGTGGCGGCAGCTGCTGCTGGAGACGGGGGGGGCAGCCGGCCCCGCAGTAGGACAGAGGGGGCTTGTGGCCCCTGCCGGACAGGCAGGCCAAGGCAGAGCTGCAATGCTGCAAGCAGGCGCGGTGGGAGCTGGAGCTCCTGAACAGGCAGGCACAGTTGCCATGACAACAGGAGCTATAGAAACAGCAGTGCAGCTGCCAGGCACTCAGATAACTCAGACCGCTGGGGCTGATGTCATACCTTAAAGCATCCAGCCTATAGGAATTGGAGATCGCGCAATGAGAGGAGCTGTGACTGTTCCTCCGGGGACAATTGTAGGCGGAGATGCAGGGACTATGGACCTTATAGATTTCAGTGCAGATGATAGGGTGATGGGAGGAGCCATGAGAGGGACCTACAATGGAGACACCCGCCCCATACAACGTGGAAATGTTTAGTCCTGCCTTTAGAGGCAGAGCCAGACCCACCTCATTCCCCCTGACACCTCCCATCCCCTATGGCCCATATCTCTACCCAGCTGGGTACACTGGGGGCGTGGTTGTCCCAACCACTCCGCCTTTGTACGCAGGGCTTCCAACCAGGGACGGGGGGGCAGTGGGGGCATTCCCTGCTTCTAAGTCATATCAATAAGGAACAGGAACACCGAGAAGGGGAAGCCTTCCCCTGTTTGACCCCTCAGGCAAAGGACTCAAAAGCAAGAGCAATGAATCAAACACAGAGTCTTCAGGTGATGAGTCAGATAGCTCAGAGGAGGGAAAGGAAGAAGCTCTCATGGTAAAACCGAATGTGAAAGCTTCTATGAAAATACTAAGAAAAAGGGAAAAAGAGTGCTTGAAGCGTGATCAGACCCAGATCCCGTAGCTAGAAGGACAAGAAAAGGAAAGGAGAAACCTGTTGTGTTGTGCTTGGCTGAACAGGGATCTTCTCTTGGAAATAAAATGAAAAAAGATGGTTGTCCTAGTTCAGCAGAGAGGACCCATTTATCACTGTGGGGGAGACCAAAGCTATGTATTCTACACCCTCTACTCATTTCCCAAGAACAATGGACCATTTGTAGCAGCCCAGGGTACACCTGACTCCTCAGGATGTGAGCTGGGTGTGAAAGACACCTGTCAGATAAGAGCTGTGATAACTCCCCTCCAGGGAGTCGTTAGCACCTTCACACCCAGCCTGAGGGGTCATGTCTGCTAATGGGCCATCAACGATTCCAAAATACCCCATGACTCACAGAGTCAGATCACCCATTGTGTAACTCCCCGCCCTGGGGGAGGGACTGGATGCTCCCACTTGGACCGGAGGGTACATAATCTTGGGGTTTGAAGACCTCAGGGAACCACTCGTCGGATCCAGAGGAGGATCAGAACCTCGACAGGAGGAGACCACCACTCTCGACCAGACTGGGACCATCATCTGCAACAACAGGTTTCTCACTTCCTTTTACTTTGGACTTGGGGGAACCACGTGGGGTTTGTACCCCAGGGTGCTGGGTCATACTTCTTGGTTTTGTGGGTTAAAACCATTGTCTCTTTGTGCCATTGCATTTATTGTAATATTGTTATTAAATTAGAACTCTGACTTACCATCTCTTTTGTGTTGAATTCATTTCTCCTGCCAGTTTACCTTTAAACTAGCACAAGTAAAGAGCAACATCTCTGTATTCTTCCCACGTCACCTGACCTTGCTTTCACTGGTCACACACCTTCCTTTTTTTGCCTTATTTCCAAGAGGAGATCCCTGCTCAGCCACGCTGGCCTTCTGCCTCGCCTGCTTGACTTCTGACATTTGGGAATTGCTGCTCCTGTGCCCTTAGGAGATGATGTTAGAAAAGTGACCAGCACTGATGGACCTCAGCACCTGCAAAAACATTTTTCCAGGGGACCTCACTCACTAGTTCCCTGAGCAGCCTGAAGTCTGCTCTCCTCATGGCCAGAGTTGAGGTTTTGCTGGCACTTTTCCTCCTGTCAACAGAGATTTTAAACTCGTTTGCCTCCTGGTCACTGTGGCTAAGACAGCCTCCTATCCCCACTTCGCTCACAAGATCCATTCTTTTGACAAGCAGCAGATCAATGAGGGCATCTTTCCAAGTCAGCTCCCTTAAGACCTGTTCCATTTTGGCAGATCACATTAAGCAACATAGTCACTTGCAGAAAATACAGCAACATAACTTTCCAAACCACATCTAGAAGAGCAAACATATGCATTTGCCTTCAGCAGTCAGAATGCACCCATGTAATTGTTTTGATTTCACAGTTGTGCAATTTGGTATGCTACTTATATAGAGCTTGTTTAACATAACTTGCCTAGCATTAGTAGCTAAATTTACTGAAGCCTCAGGCCACATGCCATGAGCTTTCACCTAGGTACGTTGAATTTTTACCTGGTTAAATAAAAGAAGGCCCCAGAGCCAGTTCAAGCCATTAATAGAAACTGCAACCTTAGAGATAAGAAAAGAAATGGTCCGCCTAGAAACAGTGAAAGGACCCAATGAAGAACCAGAAGATGCCAAACCCTAATATTACTACTGGTCTAAACTGTTGCATGAGGGTTGGGGAATTAAGATTGTCAGGGTGTAACTGCCCAGGGATTTTTTTGTTCGTGGTCCCTCTTTGGAAGTATTCAGCTTATGCTGTAGTGCTGTTAATCAAAAGGACTGCATAGAAGCAGCTCCTTTTGGCTTATTGATTCAGCAGAAACCTAGAGTTGAACCCTGTTATGGTGGTTAACACATGTAATTTCCATAACACAGTAAGGGCAGTCAAATATTGCCAGCACTTTGTTAGAAGTAAGTTTCACGTACTTATTGGCTAATTTATGAAACTGGCAAACGTATAGACTTTGAGTCTGGGAAGAAACGACGGTGTTTAATCTTATCCTAATGATGAATTGCATGTTTCTTTCATGTTCAAAAAGCAGCCGTGTCCCTCCCAGGGGCGGAACAGCCGAGGGCCACTCCCCCATACAGCCATCCTGCCAGGCGGAATGGCCACCCGCCGGTGCCGGGGCTCCCGCCGCAGCTCAAAACCGAGACTGCACGAAATGACCGTCGGAGCCGCCAGTTCTCGCGGCTGCCCCACCCTGCACAGGCACTGCCCGCTCCCCTGCGGAGAGAGCCAACGACACGGCGACGTGCCAATGCTAGGGGGAAGTAGCCCGCCTGCCGCCCCGCCCCACCCCTCCCCACCCCACCCCACCCCTCCCCACCCCACCCCACCCCTCCCCCGTTCCCAGGCCCGCCCCAGCTGCGGCTCTTCACGGCGGCGTCACCCATCTCCACGACGGCTCCCCGCCCGCTGTGGGCACACATCCCAGACTAACTCTCAGAATGCTCCGAGCAGTCGAACCACATCCCCCACCCCCACCTGCGCATGCTGTCATGTGAAAGGTGACCCTATCGTCACTTCCGCACGCGGTGCAGGCCGGGAGTTCGAGTAGCGATTGGCTGGCGCCTACTCCACTTTTCAACGTGCTGGGGAGCAGGAAGCCGTAACGGCAGAGAGCGTGGCAGGGTGAGGGGCTTCTCGCGGTGAGTTACTCAGCAGAACTGCCTCTAGGGTGCAACCCGGCTGGGAATTGAAAAAGAAATCTATTTAATGCGCGCTTTGATGACGTAATAACGACTAATGAGGTGGCGGTGTTGCTAAACGTATGGTTCGGGCCGGCACCGGTCGGGTCCCCTTCGCGGGGGTGCTCTCGTGGGATACTCGCTCCTGCCGGCGGTTCCCCACACCCCTCTCGGAGCGCCCGCGCCCGGCAGACACTCGGCACTGGCTAGGCCTTCCGTCTTCTGCCGCTCCTGGGACTCGGCGGGTGCTCATTTGCTTCTCCGCCTGGGGCGGGTTCTGCCGCTGCCTTACGATTGGCGGGGTTTGCGTTGATTACTGTCAGCGCCCGCCAGCGAGACTGTGGCTGACTACGGGATGCGCGAGCTGGAGCTCCAAGGTGGCGCGCGGGGCTGTGAGGGGCTTTGACGGAGTTGGGCCTCTGCTTCGCTTTCGAGAGCTCCACGGAGACTCGAGCCGGTGGGAACTACAAGGGGTTTTGGCGGCAGGTCGCAGTTCCGCCTCGCAGCCGCTATGGACAACGGGAGGTCTCTCGTGCCCCTTGACACTCAGCTTCTGCCCTGCCCTACTCGTCATGAGTGCCTGGGTCGCTTCAGAGATAGCGAGGCCTTGTATGCGATTGAGAGGGAACTGAGGGGCTGGCTCTCGTCCTTGCTCTGTGGCTGTTATTTTTGAAGAAAAATACATAGAAAATTGCACAAGTAGTTCTCATATCTGTGTTGTCTTGAAGCAACCACTGCTGTTACCACCAAACACCCCTCGTTCTCCTTTCCTGACATGGCTACAATGAGATGGCAGTGGTTTAGCCAGTGCTCAGTCTGCTGTTCTGTGTTGCCTGCTCTGCCTGCCTGCATTTGTGTATGATCCATGCAGACAAAGAAAACAAATATCTTGTGCCTGAAATAAGAGGAGTTCCTGTTGAAGTGCAGGAGTGTGGAAATAATAAGATGGCTTCATTGAGGTAGATTTATAAGAACAGATCTGCTAATTCCGTGCACATTGCGTGGGATGCCATCTAGTGCCAAAAGTTAATAAGGTTACATCAGTAATCAACTGGGGTGCTGAAAAATCCAGGTAAATAACTGCTTTAATCCAGTTTTCATATATGAGCCTGTCAACTTCGATCGCTTCTGTCTGTCTTCCTTAGCTTCTTGTTTTTTCTCTGAGGACTGTGCATTTCCCTTCTTGCTCCAAAGTAGTTATGCTTTCATTGAGCATATGGTGTTCTGTTGGGCTTTCTTCTGCAATATCACAGAGTTTAAAATGAGAAGACTCAATGGATGCTGCAACCGTATTTAGATGTGTGATAAATTCACACTTTTTTACTAGATTTGTGTTAATTCGGGACAATAAATTACCTATCATAAGTTGTTGGGGTTTTATTTGTGATTTTTAATGTTCTGGGAGACTGAAACTTTTTAAAATTTCTTAGATAGGGGAGGCTCGCTCTGTTATTTGGGGAGGTGTAAGATCTCCCTACAAACATGTAATTTGGAAGTAAATTCTGGATAGGTGGAAATAATGAGATTTGAGGTTGAAATTTTGTTTGGTTTAACTTTTAGGGAATTACATTTTTAACTGCAAGTCATATATCCTTGTACAATGTGTCAAAAATGGGCAAGAAAAATTAAATAGTGAAGTAAAATAGCTAACAACTTTCCACATGAGACTATGGAATGATGGATGGAAGAAAGATGCTGATCATCTGTCTTAGACCTATCATTACAGATGAGGTGAAGGCAGCAGCATTCTCTTCCTTCAACCTCACTTTCTCCCTTGCCCTTGTGAGATCCTGATATGTATTTCAGCATCTGCCTGGCAAAGTAGTGATAGCAGATAGAACTAGACTTCCATAAGTAGGTGCTTTTGCTCTTCTTTTTTCCATCTCTTGGCAAAATGATTTCTCCATGGGACAGTTTTTCTGAGATGCAAGGCAGAGTGTGTTTTGTGGTAAAAATAGGAATGCCACAGTTTCCTTTACATGATGTGTTAGTCATAAACCAATAACTTTGCTTTTATCATAACCAGGTAATTATTCTCCCATATGTGTTTGTTGGAAGCAAGGTAGAATTTATACAGCTGCACAGGGGAGTTAGCAAGCATGGTGGCATAAGCTCAGGACTTTCCAGTTCCAATCACGTACAGAAGATCTGCACAAGTTAGGGCATCTGCTATCTAGTTTCTTCTAGCACTAAAGAAAACTGCTTCTTTGCCACACCAGAATTTTCCATCTCTATATTCAATGTTCGGCTTGATACTAGCTGCTCCCCTGACTTATTTCTTTTGTCCATACTAGGTATAACAGTAAAGGAATTTGGGATGTACCCTTCACTATAAGACTCATTTAAGCCTAATGATCATCTTCTCTCAGAAACCATATGTTCTTTAAAGTGAGTTAGACTACGAAAGCAAAGTTTCTGCATTAATGTGACTTTGAAATGTCTTTGCTTTGTCTGTGGTACTCTCTATGGGAGAGCCATGTGAATGTGGAAGTTGAAGATGAGTGCTGCTGCACAGATCTGAAGTAATTTTGCCCAGAGTTAATTTGTGAAATGCTTTCATTGAAGCACTTGGACTCTCTCCAGAGATTCTTTTACATCAGCAGTACACCAAAATGTGTGCCTCATCCACAGGCACAGACTTCTGCTAAACCTTTTCAGGTTTGAGGATCTTTGCAACTCCCACCCCCAGCTATGTTTGTTGTATAAGTAAAGGAGGAATAGCCATGAGATTACAAGCATAAATGTCTCTTTTAAAAGGTTTGCAAAGAATATTTCACCTTGTAGGAGGAGAAGTGTAAGAAGGCTGGGTGAATAAGCTCTTTGCTCTTGGGTGTGACAGCACATTAAATCTCTGGCAACTCCTGTGTACCCAAAAGCTGAAAAGTGCTGTTTTATTGCATCCTTATTTAAAGGAAGTAAAAAGGCAGATGCCACCCTGACACCCGATCTTGTCAGATCTCAGAAGCTAAGCAGGGTCAGGCCCAGTTAGTACTTGGATGGGAGACCTCCTGGAAATACTGGGTGCTGTAGGTTTTAGTTCTGAGGACTTCACTGTCACCATCCAGGCTCGTTCGGCTGTGGCAGATGAACCTTAGGAGTTAAAGGGTAGGGCCAGTTTTGCACATGCTGTGCCTCACCTAAAAAATCCACTGCGCGGGCTGGAAGGACACACTCACGTGGATAGAGCCTTTCCCAAAAATCTTCATTCATGAAGCCTAGCCATGATGATGATTTAAAGGAAGTAAACATCTTGTGTTTACTAGAAAAAAAAAGGTAACAAGTATGAAAATTTTCAAAACCATTCTTTCACTAAGGGGATTGGTAGAATTGCAAAAAGTAGCTTTATAAAGATTCTGACATTATGCTGCCAAGATGTGAAATAGTTAGCAGTGGAGATGTTACATCCCTGCAGTATTTGCTTTGAAGGAGTGGCTCCCTGCAGAATCTGTAGAATAAAGAAATGCACTTACCCAGTTTGACTGTTTTCTCATGTGTATAAAATAAAGCCATACTTCATTAACCCTAATGTTTCCTACCTGTCAGCTAAAATCAGCTAAACCTGTTACCAAGACAGTTTGATGTTTCTATTGGTTTTGTAGTCCCTGAAAAGTGCTAGTTAGTTCATGTTTGTATACTAACCTGACTATGCATAGTACTTTCTAAGTGGCACAGTATTCTTACTGTCCTATCACATCTTTTGCAGACTAATCCTTTTGCCATGGAAGCCGAAGAAATGAGGGAATGTATCCAGGAATTCCCTGAACACTATAAAGTTATTTTGGCTAGGCTAAATGAACAACGTGAGCAGGACCAGTTTACAGATATCACTCTGATTGTCGATGGTATGTATATGCCTGAGAACCAGTTGGTATTTAGAGAATTCTGAAAGTTGTGCTGAGAAGCTGTTGGATTTGTCATATCAGCTGTCAAACTGGCCTGCTAACAAATTCTTGGCTCTGTATTGGTGTGTGAGTTGTTTGCAGAGTTTCATTTATTAATCTTAGGCTGAACAGTCTCCAGCAGTGATTAATAATTTTTCTTCTGCTTTTCATTGAATCCCAGAATGGTTTAGGTTGGAAGGGACCTTAAAGCTCATTCCACCCCCTGTCATTGCAGGGACAGCTTCCACTAGACCAGGTTGCTCCAAGCCCCATCCAAACTGGCCTTGAACACTTCCAAGGATGGGGCAAACACAGGTTCTCTGGGCAACCTGTGTATGGGCCTCACCACCCTCCCAGGGAAGAATTTTTTCCTAATATCTAATCTAAATCTCCCCTCTTTGCGTTCAAAATTGTTCCCTCTTGTCCTATCACTCTCTGCCCATGTAACAAATCACTCTCTTTTTTTATAGGCCCACTTTAGGCACTGGAAGGTGCTCTAAAGTCTCCCCAGAGCCTTTTCTTCTCCAGGCTAACCAGCCCCAGCTCTCTCTCAGCCTGTCTTCATAAGAGGTGCTCCAGCCCTCTGATCATCTTTATGACCTACTCTGGACCTGCTATAAGAGGTCTACATCTTTCCTGTGCTGAGGACTCCAGACCTGGATGCAGTGCTCCAGGTGGGGTTTCATGAGAGCAAAGTAGAGGTGGAGAGTGGGGAGCCCTTTCCAAACAAGGGGCTAAATATTTTCAGATAGAAGCCCACTTTGAAACAGCTGTGCTATATTTAATGTGTTGTCTAAGGATTTCCAAAACATTGTAAAAATATCTTTCCCTAACTTGAACTGATTGTTTGCATGCAGACAACTTGTACAAATATTGGTTGATTATTGTTATGGTTTGAGCTGGCAAAATGCCAACTGTCTAATACAGAGTCTTCTCCGGGGACACCCCCTTGTCGCGGGGGAGAAGCTTGCGTGCCCTCATGAGGTTGAGAGCTATGCTGGCGGT
>JAWWLZ010000087.1:37254-48815 GCA_035041345.1 Poliocrania exsul | reverse complement strand
TTCCCTTACCTGGTTCAAAACCCAGCTTCTTGTTAAACAAAGGCTGATTTGTTGTGGTGATCCTCTGGTGCTCATCTCCTCTGCACCTGGGCTGTTCCCTTGCACATGGTCAACAAAGCATCCACTGCTTCTGCAAATGTATCCAATCAATCTCTTCATGGATCTTGTTCTAGTGATGTCAATTGTATTGAAAGCTGAAAGCATTTACTGTCTGATAAAACAATTCAGTATTGCATGGTAGATACATACAGGTAGATAAGGAAAATAAATGTGAGGAAAAAAATTCAATTTCTGCTCTCAAAGTCAGGTCACTTTCTTCAGCTTCACTCCAGTCTGTTATACTTACATACAATGTTACATGCAATCTAAAAAATTGGATATGAAGACCTAGAAAAAATAAATGTGGGGTGATAAAAACAGATATGAAGAGATGTCTAATTCTTGCCCCTCCCCCTCCCCCCCCCCAAAAAAAAAAGCAGTGAGGCTTACAAGCCTGTCATTTGCAGCATCACCCTGTTTTCGTTGAAGTATACATAGCTAAAAACAAAACTATATTTGCATATGCAAATGCAGATATGAGTTCTTTTGATTTTACTGTCTTTACTGTTTCAGTATACCTCAGAGACATTAGTCAAGGCAATCCAATATGTATATTCAGAATTCTTTTAGCAGTAGAAAGTTTATAAAATCAGGAAAATAGTAACTTAAGTTTGATAATGAACACTAATATGCTGGATGTCAGACTGTGTTTTTACTACTGAAGACTTAAGGAACATTTGTAAAAGGAGGACCACATCTGAATTGAATTGACAATAGGTGAATGGAGAGTGATTGTTCTTTTGCCGTCATGTGTATATTAAATGAACCTTTAATTAAATGCTTTCCAGAGCTCCACAATCTTCATGAAAATATATATGCAGATTGGGCTATACAAATTGACTGCTTAACGCTAGCAGAGTTTAATATTGAAATTAGTTTTCTAGTGATGTGCTTTACACACCCATATAAATGAAAAAATATTTCAACTTTCATATTTGATTGGAGTTGTTAGGTCTTAAAGCGTTATACAATTCTAAATACATCATATGTTTCTGCTTTAGTTGCTGCTTTAAAAAACCCCAAATATGTGAACCTACACTTCCAAAGAAAAATTACTCTTGAATTTTTTGGAGTGCTATTATTTTCCAGCAATTTGTATTTCTTGAAATGAAACTAAAACCAGCTTTAACTAAAACAGGTCTGTCCTCTACTGTTACTAAACACAATACCTCAATGCTCAGTGATGCCTTCTAATTAAGTCAATGTAGCCTGTAATGCTATTCACAACAAGGTAAATTAGATACCGTTGTTTGTGTTTTGCTGTAGATTCATGAACCCTCTGAGAACTTATTTTGCCTACTAATGTGCTAATGAACTTTGCCTCACTATAAATCTCTCTTTGTTTTGAATTATTTCCATACTTACCAAAGATAATTTAGGACTAGAGTTGATCTTTTGTAGTTCTTTGTGAAATAAAGTATGTCTGATGATTTAGTTAGAAATTATTTCTTTACATAACACTTCAAACAGTCACTGAGGTATCTGGCTTTAGCAACAAATTACTGTGGAACAAATTTCAGAGGGGAAAGGAGACAGGATAAATGACAAGGGTTTAGAGGCCAAGCACTTTAGCTTGGAAACAAAAGCAATTAGGCTTCTAAATGTACCATTATTTCCTCAGGTTCTTGAATTTGTTGTTTGCTGAATGAACTGAATTGGTATGAAGTGATTTAGTTAGGTGTTCAGAAATCCCAACGCACAGAACGCAAAGAACACTGCAAGGTGAGGACTGGGCAATCACCAATCATATGAAGTTGAACAACAAGAAGTGCCCAATTCTGCCCCTGAAATGGGGCAATCCTGGATGTTTGTGCAGACTGGGGAATGAGATGCTGGAAAGTAGTGCTGTGGAAAAGGACCTGGGGGTCCTGGTTGGTGGCCAGTTGAATATGAGTCAGCAGTGCCCTGGCAGCCAGGAGGGCCAACTGTGTCCTGGGGGACATCACACAAAGGATCTCCAGCTGGTCAAGGGAGGAGACTGTCCCCGCTCAACTCTGCACTGGAGAGGTCTCATCTGGAATATTGCATACAGTTTTGGGCACCACAATATAGGAGACATGCAGGTATTAGAGAGTGTTCAAAGCAGGGCAATGAAGACAGTGAAGGGCCCTGAGAGGAAGCCATTATGAGGAGTGGATGAGGGTCACTTGATGTGTTCAACTGAGAGAAGAGGAGTCTGAGGGAAGACCTCATTGCAGTCTGCAAATTTCTCGTGAGGAGAAGAGGAGGGGCAGGCACTGATCTCTTCTGTGTGTTGACCAGTGACAGGGAATGGCCTGAAGTTGTGTCAGGCAAGGTTTAGGTTGGATACTGGAAAGCAGTAGGGGGTGGTTGCAGGAGGCTCCCCTATGGTCACAGCACCAAGCCTGACAGAGGTCAAGAAGCATTTGGATAGTACTTTCAGGCACATGGTGTTACTCTTGGTCCTGTGCAGGACCAGGACTTAGACTTGATGATGCTAGTGGGTCCCTTCAAACTCAGCATATTCTGTGATCCTGTGATTCTGTGTTTCTATGAAAAAAGTGCTTGGGAAATTTTCAACAAAGATCCAGTCAAAGCAAAGCCCATCACAAAACATTGACCAAGCAAAGTTTATCCCATTACACTCTAAGTTTTTTGGGTTTCAAGAACAGGAAGTTAGGAGAAGAGAGAGAGAGAAAGGGAAAAAGAAGAGAGAAACATATATATAGTCACTGCCTTAGGTCCAGAATGGTTTCAGCTGCTTGTAAAATCCAAGGCTGTGGGACACAACAGTTGTAACACCTGTGCCACTACATTTTATCTTCTCTGTTTTCCCAGGGAGAAAAAGCCTGTGCTTTCAGCCATTTTGGGACCAAAACTGAGGTTTCAGTTAGTGGGCTGTGGATCAGTGCACTGTTTACTGTCTCCCCCATGCAGAACTTTCCCTACACTCTGGAGGGAGTGTACTATCCTGGAGAGAGGGCCCCACCAGCCTCCAGCTGCTTTCTGTGTCTTTGTTTTGAGATAGTAATCATGCCTCCAGTTTCCTACATTTTTCTTCCTATATTTTTTTATCTAAAGACTTTCCAAAGGTTTGTGAAGATTGTTTTTAATTTTATTTGGTTTCTATTCAACTTATGGTGTGTTTTTTTTTAATTTTGTGGAAAAAAATGCTGACCAAACTTATTGTATATCTCATCACTCCTCCAGAAGCAGAAAATTTTCTTTTTGCCTTCACTTGAAGTCTGATCTACAATACCCTGGAAGTGTGGGGAAAGTTCCACAGTAGACCTTAGACGGCAGCTAGAGAACAACTGCTTTGTTATGAAAACATCATATAGTACTTACATTTAAAATGTGGAACCCCAGTGCATAAACACAAGCTGATTCCGCAAACAGAGAGAATGTTATGAAATTCTTGGTGTATGAGTATTGCCCAGAATATTAGGCAACATATTTATGTCCAACTGGTGACATTAATCAATTTGAGAACCACTCTGTTTACAAGTTTGGTATGTGATTGCTTTAAATCTGTCTGTGGTTTATGCCTGTTTTGATGTGGCTTTAAATATTTTGTTTTTAAATCAACTTAATTAAACTCTTTTCTGAACATGCTTATTTTGCCTCAAAAATATTTTAATTTGATTAAACTCAAACCTTTACTTATTCAAGAAAAACTCCTAAGCACTTCAAACTTGAAAGAGCGCTCCTAAATGGACATCTAAAGTATTTTCATAGGGACTAAGTAATGTAAAACCACTTAAATTAAGGCAATACTCAATAGCAAAATAATCTTTATCCTTCTATAATGCTAAGTAGATATTTGTTCTAAAACTATATTTTTGGGGTTCTTTTAATTCTTGTCCAAGTTCAGCAGGTGGGTCCAGTTTATTACTGTGTGGGTGTGACCAGAGCTGTATATTCTAAACCCTCTGTGTCTTTTCCCATGAACTGTTAACAATGAACCATTTGCAGCAGCTGCCCAGGGCACATCTTACCCCTCAGGCTACAAGCTGGTGTTAAAGAAGCCTGTGAGATAAGAGCTGTGATAACTCCCCTCTGGGGATTCATTAACACCTTCACACTCAGCCTTAGGGGGCGTGTCTGTTAATGGGCCATCAAGGATTCCAAAAGTACCCCATCATTCACAGAATTAGATCACCCACTGTGGAACTCCCCACCTTGAGGGAGGTACTAGGTGTGCCCACTTGAACCAGAGGGTATATGATCTTGGGTTTTGGAGATCCCTGGTACCACTCGTCAGATCCAGAGGAGGACCAGAATCTTGACAGGAGGAGACCACCACTCTTGACCAGACTGCGACTGTCATCTGCACCAATACGTTTTTCCCTCCTTTTATTTTGGATTCAGGGGAATTACATGGGACTCAGCACAGGGGCTAATGATCACCATTCTGTTTGTGCCTCAGGGTGCTGGGTTATACTTTTGAGTTTTGTGGGTTAAAATTTCTCTATGTGTCATTGCATTTTTTGTATTTTTTTAAAATTAAATTGTAACTCTGACTTATAATCTCTTTTTTATTGGGTTTATTTCTCCTGCCAGTTTACCTTAAAGCCTGCACAATTTTCAATCAAGTTATCAATTGGTTCACTTTTTGAAAGGTCTGAAGCATATGGTAACAACAAAGATTTTCTATGGGCAAAAAGGAATTTCTATAAAATCCAAAGAGGTGGCGTTTTTGTTTTGGTTGGTCGGTTGATGGGATTTTTTGTTGTTGGTTTTTTTTTTTCAGTTAAACTGTATTCACTACTTCATGAGTCTTGTTGTGTGATGGTATTCATCATCATTGAAGTATTCTTCAAAACCAGTGGAGACAATGGATTCCTTAAAAATTAAAACACCACCTCCTTTTCTGCTATACATTTTTCTTCAGGGGTTTGGATCAATCTTGAAATCATTACTGATGTTTTCCTGAGATGAGTGCAGACTGAGGACTGTCAAATTTTATTATGAACCTGATTTTTGTTGATTCTCCAAAAACGGTCTCTGAGTTTTGCTGACTTAAATAGCAAGAAACCACATACAAACAAACCAAGAACAAACCAAACCAAAACTATTTCTTCTTGGGCAATTTTTATCATTGCAATACAAACTAGGATAATCACAAATATGAAGGCATGATTCTGCCACTATTGATAAAATTGGAGTGGGATATTTCTTAAAACCAAATCACTATTGTATTCAAACTAGCTTTAGGAAGAGAACAAGAAAGTGATTAACTTCAAATGCTTGAAGGTTTCCCAATCACTACAAAATCACTCCAGAATTGTCTAAGGTGCTGAGCTTGCAAACTCTCTCCTGAAACTTTGTAAGCTTCTTTGCAGTCAAACACTTAGGGAAACCAGTATTGGAATACGGAATAGGACCATTCATCCCAGTGGTCTTTCTTGCAAATAGGATCAGAAGAGGATCAAAGAAAAAGGAAATCTGTGACCAATCCAATATCCTTCTTCTAGCTGAGAAAACAAGGAGATATCTAACTTCAGAAAATAAATAGAAATACCAAAACCATTTTCAGGGGAATGTAATTTTGTATCTGGATAACCTAGTTTAGATCCAGAGTCACCTTAACATTCTGCTGGTGACTGTTTAAGCCTTAAAACTTAGTCTTAAAAGATAGACTGGACCAGAGTATGTTATGTTTGGAAACAGAGTACTTATGCATGCAGTGCGTCCAATTCTCATTAAATGAATCTGACCAAGTTAAAACAAACTGGTATGGATTCCCCAGTTGCTTAGTTGAGAGCATGTTCACAGTAGGAAGCATAGTATACAGGAGCTGAAAGTGCTTAGGTTTTAAATATGCAACAAAGGTCACAAAAACTGGTTTGAAACTTCTATTGTTTAGAAGTTGAAGGCAGAACAAGGCCTAAAAGAGTTAGTGTCTAGTTCTGCTAAGAGAAGAAAATGGGCTGAATTACTCAAGGAGTGTTCTGCCCATCTTACCAAGGTAGTTCTGTGCTTCCCTCTGAACCAAATTATTACAATAGACTCATAGGCCATAAATCAAGTAAACTTAGATATTTAAAATAGATATGAGAGCCCAGAGCCAAGATTTCGTAGAGTTAAAGCCAAGATTTTACAAGTTTGTCAGGTCATGTCATTGAAGAAAGAAAAGGCAGAAGTCCAGCAGTGATGAAGAAGATTCAAGACCACATGAGGGATGAAGTCAGGAGACCACTATCCCAAATTTCAAGGCAAAAGGAAAGCTCCACCCACAATTTTGCCTAGTCGTTAATATGGAAATTAGAAGGCATAACTATGAACTCAAAACTGTAAAAATGGCTTATTTTACACAAACAGGCCAGGCAAGTTTTTCCCAGTATGAACTGGCTTGCCTCCAATGTTGTTAATAAATACCTTTGCTGCTAAAAGAATAAAAAGTCTCTTAGCAGTTTTTTTTTATTTCGAGGCTTTTTCATCTTCAAATGCCATTTCCCTACTGGGTTGTATGTTATTTCATTATCTACTTCTAGTTTCAGTTACATCTTAGAAACCAAACATTTTTTGTTCATCTATAAATAAATGTATAAAACTAAAGGAGAATATCACCCTGAAGTAATTATGCAGGTATCTGATTTTCTGGTTTGAACTAGAAATGTCAGAAAAAAATAATACGTTGATTGGAGTTTATTCTCTCCTTCCCCTCACCACAGTAAGCACGCATATGAAATAGTAACATCAGGATATACAAGAGCTTTTGTCTAATTTTGGAGTGGTTTTAGACTTAGAGTAAAATCAAGGCAAATTTCAATGTAAAAAAAAGGGATACAATTAGAATGCCAAATATCTGAATTATTTTTTATTTCTTTTTCCCAATGTGATGCCATATGTAACAGCAATACTGATCTGGGTTTGCAACCAATTTAAAGAACAACCTAACAAACATGGTATTTAAAAACTTCTAGCAACATACTTGTTCATTTTGGTTATCTTCATCTAAAATGCAGCTTCTATGCATTGATTCCACATGTAATGTAGTTTGACATCTAATTCATGGTTGCTTTGAAGTGGCTGACCAGACCAAGAGTAGTGAGTCACTGGAAATAGAATCCACAGCCAAAGTTGTGATTGACTCAGCACCAAAATGTTAGCTTTTTTTATTCTTTGAGTTATGAAGCACATTTTGAGGATCAAAATGATCTCATTAAAATGTGACATTTTATACTGCTTGTATTATTAAATTGTGTATTTTCATTTCTGTGTTTGTTGTGGGTTTTCCTAAGTAGGCCTAAATTTAGGCTTTAAATTTCAGGGTAGACCTGAGGCTGTCGGCTGACTTGAGCTGGGCTGAGCTGACAGCTGACTTCTTCTAGCCAATAGTACTGTATTCCATACCATATTACGACATCATCTCCAAAGGGGTAAGAGCCAGTGTGGGAGTGGCTTAGGCAGTTGCTTCACAGCTGTTGTCCCAGCAGGACACACCGTGCCGTCCAAGGAGGGATGGGAAGGCCCAAGCCAAGAGCACCGGCTCACCATCATGTTAATTTAGGGAAGTAAAATGTTTGTTCTTAGTTTTTTCTCTCTGCTTTAGTCTGTCTTTCTGGGGATTGAATATCTGGAGTGATTTGTAGTTAGAATGGTGGGATTTGTGTTCACTGGGGAGTGGAAAGTTATTTCTTGTTATTTCTAACTTGTGTGTGTGTGTGTTATATTGTAGTATTACTTTTTTCTATATAAATACATATAGTTAGTTAAAGCATAAACCTAGTTTGAGAGGTTTTTTTCCCTTTTCTCCTTTTTTTCTTGGCTAGAAGGAGGAAAGCTGAATCTGTATTGGGCAGTTGGCATTTTGCCAGCTCAAACCAAGACAGTGTTATATCAGTGTAGCACACTTGATATTCTAAGAAAGTGCTGATTTAGGCATTACCAAGAATGGCATTCAGCACAGGCTCTTGCTTCAAGAATTAATTAGTACATGAAATGCCAGATGTTTAACTTACTAGGGTACCCTCAGCCATATCTGCTTGCACTCAACATATAAATTACTACAACTATAACTATAGTTCTGAATTTAACTCTTTCAAACTGAAAATTATCTAGTACATAACAATTGTCTGTAATGTGCAATCTGTCAGAAAGATAAGGCCCAGTTCTAAAGAGGCACATTGGTATTCACTGCCCAGCACAACATGGGGCATAATGGCTTCATGGACCAAAAGAAAAATTCATGCAACATTATGGAGGACTGAGCCAGCTGAGGATAAAGTGGAGGACCCTGCTGCACTACTTGCATTGGTTGGAATTAACTCATGCTTCTTTGCATGTTGCTTCATGGTTGCTTCAGGGAAATGACACCTTGTTGGTAGGAAAATAGACAAGATCTTAATTGATAAACAAATTTTAACAGACAAAAATTTCCATGGTTTTCGTTCCAAAAACTTGCTGTGGTTTAGTTCAAAATTTTTTGCAGTCTAATATAAAGTAATTATTGGAAAGGGAATAGTCATGGAACAACCACTCACTACTGATTGATTATCTATAGAGATGACAACTTCAAAGGTTAATTTCTTCTAATTATCATAGAAGTAGCCAGAAGTGAAGCACCAGTCCAACATAACTGAGTACAAATCTTGGGTTATACTCAGCTGGCAAAATACCAACTGCAGGCAGATTGGAAATGGGAAATGGTTATGTGTGGGTGCTGTCTAAAATTCTCTGACTATTTAAGACGGATATTTATGTGTAATATTGACAATTGCAACGAGTCACCCTAACATTACATTTCTTTCATTAATTATTTTTTCTAGGCTTACTGTTTATTTACTCTTTAGTCAGAAATGTGATATTTGTGAAGATTTAGCAAAACACTAAAAGCAAGAAACATTATCAGGAAGTACATTGAAAACACATAGCACATAATGAACTTAGGGTATTTTGGTATCTTGACAAAAAATATGGTTTTTGGTCATCTGTCAAAGTAACTCAAAGTAACAAAATAAGCATACATGATTCAGCATTAACAATGGTTTATATGGATGTAGTTCAAAAGAGTACACACTCAGCCTAAGACATAATTGCAATGCAAAAAGGAATGAACACCCACCCCCACCCCCCCCTTATTTATACATCACTCATTAGTTCTCATAGCATCAAGAGAGTCTTCATTTTCTCAGTAGATAGGGGCAGAATTTCCAGTTTTTGGCGTACTGGGCATCTAGAAATTTGCAAGGACAGGGGTAATTTCTACCCTTTCCAGCAGGGTCAGTTATTCTATACCATCTCATCTCATTGCTGGGGGCAGGGGGAAGGGGATTTTTTTCTGGTCAGGAAAGTGTGGTAGCAGTTTGCATATTATTGGGCTTCATATGGTAAGGAATTGTGTGTGAATCTTTTGACTCTTTCTTGTATAGCCTGTTATTAGTATTGTTGCTGTTACTGTTCATTGTCTTGTTTAACTGCTGTTTCTAGTAAGATGTTCTTTTCTCCGTCTATGATCTTTACCTTTAGTGCCTCCAATTTTCCACTCCAGCCACCTGCAGAGGAGGGGCAAGGGGAAGGGGAAGGGGGGAGTGAGTGAGCAGTATGTAGTTTGGAGTGTCTCAGTTGGAACACTAAACTGGGGAATACCATTCCTAAACTATGACAGCCTTATTTGGTGCCCACTGTAGGGCACGAAGAGTTGAGGAACAACAGATATGCCCAGAGGGGGCTGGAAACAAATCTGATCTAAGCTTTTGTTATATTAGTTCCAGAGCCACTGGTCCACATGTTGCTTGGTCTGCTCACGTGGTTGGGGTGCATAACCGTGTATATGTTTCCATATTTGCACTGTATTCCTGTCTTAGTGCTCTTTTATAGAGTGGGGCTCTCCCTGAGGAATGTTGATGTACTGTGGGATATCAGTTTATGACATGATAACATCAAGGATGATGAGGGTCATTTAGGGTATGTATTTAGTGTTGTTCTCCCACCCTTATGTTGGGGCTACTTTTAGGAAACCATTTATGTTTGTGCCCCAGCCTTTGAGGAGAACAGGAAAGGATGATTTTCCTAAGATTTTCGTCCTCTTTTCTCCTTCAGGCATGTTACAACAGTTTTTGAGAATTTTCAATGTTCCTTGGATATTAAGAAAAGCATATTCTTGTTGCTAGGCCTGCTATGTCTCCTCATTGTGGTTTACATCGTATTTAGGGCCAGGATGGAGATTTC
Organism: Poliocrania exsul; assembly: GCA_035041345.1. NCBI lineage: Eukaryota > Metazoa > Chordata > Aves > Passeriformes > Thamnophilidae > Poliocrania > Poliocrania exsul. The sequence goes on along the minus strand of JAWWLZ010000087.1, from coordinate 38,579 downwards.
TAGGAAGAGATCTGTCCTGAGGTTGGATAGTCATGAGTGGCATGGAATGTGGGAAGATATGGCCAGTATTTGGAGGACTTCTCTTCTTCAATGGTTTGCAGATTCACTCCTGAACAGCTACAGGAACCTGTTAAAGTAGTAAAATATGTGAAAGAATAATGCTGTGGCAGTTCCAGAGAGGTATGAAGTTATGCAGTGTCCTGGGCTCTGGCTACTATTTATTGGACACTGCTTATGACTAGACCCTCAGGAAGAGGAGGAGGAAAGCATACAAGAACCACCTTGTCCACTCAAACTCCAGCTGAACTAGAGGAAAAACCCATGCTGGTAGCAGTCATCCCTATACAGAAGAAGAAATCTAAGACAAAAATAGTTCCTCTAGTGAGAGATCAAAAGGTACCAGGGCCCTCACAAGAAGAGGAAGAGGCAGGACCAGCAATAATTACCTGATCCCTACCCCTAGGTGATCTGCAAGATAAGTGAAAAGATTTCAGCTGCCCATAGGGTGAACCCTTGATGACGTGACTGGTCTGATGCTGGAAATTGCAGCCCATGATATGAAACAAGATAGTAGTGAAGCCAAGCAACTGGGATCCCTGTCCCGGGATGTGGGCATAACAAGGAGATTGGAAAGAGGACAGAGATTCTCAGTCTCTGGAGATGACTCCTGTCAAGCATGAGAGAGAGGTATTCTCTCAAGAATTATCCAATAGTGTGCTCAAGCAGGTGGAACATCATGGAGAAAGGACTCAAATAACAAACAGACCCCTGGAGATCCAAATGAGGTTCAGTGTACACAATCCATGTAGTGGAAGCTTGCATGGAGTACACCATCATCATACACCAGCTCATTTGTATTGATGACAGTGAAAGAAGGAGAACAGTGTTTCAGGTGACTACCCAAATCTGACATTATGAAGATCATCTTTTTTCTTGCCTACTGACCTGCATCTCGACTGTGGAAAGTCTGACCACAACTGTGGACAGATTCAAAAGACTTGAGAAAGTTAGAGAGGAAATGTCCCATTCCCTGCCAGTGTGGACCAGAGTCTCTGCTATTGGGAGCAAATGCCCCCATGCTCAAGAGGGAGTGTACACACCAAGAGGTAACCGGTGGTTTTACCTGCATGACCATGGAGAGGACACAAGGAAGTGGGATGGAAAAGCCACCTCTACTCTAGCAGCCTGGATATTCGAGTTGGGAGGAAGAACAACCACCACAGGAAGTTCTTGAAGCCAAAATGCCACTCCAGTTTCCAGCAGGCAAATCATCAGACAGAATAGGAGGGCTGATGTTACTTCTTATCCTTTTGAAGGGAACTCCA
>JAWWLZ010000083.1:4976619-4995837 GCA_035041345.1 Poliocrania exsul | reverse complement strand
CACAGAGTGCCTGAAAGAAGCCCGAATGAAACTGAATTATATCAGAATCTATACATTTTTTCAGACATTTACAGTTATATATACCATTTGTACATACAATAGGGAGCTCCCGAGGGGAAAAGGGAAAAAGGAGGGAGAAAGAGGGACAAAGGAGGGACAAAATTCCCCCCAGAACAGACAAGTACAATCAAAAACCCCCAAAAAACCTGAGACAACACGGAACTAGCAAAATATAATCTCACCAACTTCCCTCGAGAGAAAGGCAGCGTTGTCTGATCTCCCACGTGGCAGATAATGGCAGTCACTGCAACAGCCTCAGGCTCTGATAAGTGAGACCAAGTCAGAGACCAATGCAGGGACCAACCACTCCCAAACCTCACCGGAAGAAGAAGAAAAAACTTCCTATCTCTTTCTTGTGTACATTCCCTTGTTACATAAAAAACCAGTGTGGAATACCTGGGAAATGGGCATTTCCTTAGTTAGAACTGGTTACTAAGGAAGGCCTGTATCAAAACTATCACACTAAAGCGTCTGGTTTGGACCAAAATCCTCATTCCCAGCCTCCCAACCTCTGTTTTGTTACTCACTACCTTGTTTTCAGGGCTCTGTTTCATTTGGAGGATCCAAACCTTCACTTGACACTTCTGCTGCAGTTCCAAAGTTATACTGAGAGGGTCCAAGGCCTCACATTTCCTTTCCAAATTTTTAATTTTGGCTTCCAAAGCAGCTATTTTTAGGCTACAAAATCTCATTTTTAGGCTACAAAGTCTTAATTTCAATTTGCAATGTCTTCTTTAAGGAGACTAAAGCAGTGTTTTCCCTCTCCAAAGCCTTCCTTTGCACTCTAAACTGATATTTTTATGATTTAGCCAGTTGTTTTTATGGTCCAGGCCACATCTTGAATGTCCAAACTCTCATCTACAAGATTCAAATCCCTCTCTTATGGCCCCAAGCTTCATTTATAGTGCCAAAATCTTTGCTTCTAGCCTTGAAAGAACATTGACCTGTTGGTTTGAATCCAGAGAGGGCAGAAAAGATGCACATGCTTAGAGAGTTTGGGGTTTTCAGCATGGAAAAGGGAAGACTCCAATGACACTTTCCAGTGCCTTCCAGCTCTGAAAGGGGCTCCAAGAGATCTGGAGAGGGGCGTTGCACAGGAGGTACAGAGTGTCAGGACAAAGGGGAGTGGTTTCAAACAGACAGAAATTAGGTTTAGAATAGATTTTGGGAAGGATTTCTTCTTTGTGAGGGTGGGCAGACCTTGGCACAGGGTGCCCAGAGCAGCTGTGGCTGCCCCATCCCTGGAAGTGTCCAAGGCCAGGGTGGACAGGGCTTGGAGCACCCTGGGCTGGTGGAAGGTGTCCCTGCCCATGGCAGGAGAGTTGCAACTAAATGATCTTTAAGGTTCTTTTCAACACAAAACATTCTAGGATCCTATGATTCTGTGATTCTATGACTTGATGATTTTTTAGAGTCCAGTGACTCATGGCTACTCTGCCAGGGGCACAGCTCATGCCAGGAGCCTGTTCCAGCCTGGACTCTCCACAGATTCCAGCTTCCTGCTGGAGCTGTCCATGGTTGCCTTAGGGAGGCAGCCTCTCTGGCTGGATTCTCTTTTAAGCATCCATGGCACCTTGAGCAGGGGCACCTGCAGCCACTTATCCATGACCATGGGCTGTGGAACATGTCCAAGGATGGAGCCTCCATGCACTCCCTGTAGCCTCTGCTGGTGCTCAGCATCTGCACAGCACCCTTTACACTTCCCTTTGCTGAACTGCAGGGGGTGCCATGTGAAAGGGAGGAGGGAGACAGAAATACAAAGATTTCTAGTCTTAACTGTATTAATTAAAAGTTATCAGCTGTGAGCACTTCCAGACAATCAAATCCTTATGTACCCAACACTGTCTGTCTTTTAACTGACAGCACACAGGATGGAAGGGGTTTTGACCTCTGATATGAAGCCACACCAGCCAGGGAGAAATTATAGCTATAAGCACCTCCAGAAAAATTAGAGCCTTATGAACCCAGCACTGCCTGCCCAAGTAGGACAGAACACAGGCTGGAAGGGTTTCTAACCCCTGATATGAGGACCACACTCAAGCCAGGGAGAAAATTATCAGCAATAAGCGCTTCTAGACAATCAGAGCCTGATGTTCCCCAACACTGTCTGTCAACTAACGAACAGCCCACAGGTTGGAAGGGTTTCTGACCTCTAATATGAAGCCACACTTCAGCCAGAAAAGAACTTTTCTCACAACTGCTCCCAAAATAACATTTATTAATACAAATACGTGACAGTTATTGTGGGTTCTGCTTTGCCAGTGATGATGTTCAGCTGCACGATTGTATTTAATGGATAATAAAAGACCCCAAAAGAAACCAGCACAAAACACATTTGACAGAGACAAACACACCAAACTCAAGTTCAATGTATCCCATTTTCACAACAGACAGAAACCAGCACCAAAGAACTACTAACTAAAAACCCAGCCACCTAAAACACTTATCCAGACACTCTCTCAATAACACAGGACAATAAAATGTCTTGCACACCACTCTCTCTGTAACACAAAACAAAAGGAAAGAACAGAACTTTTTATCAACACCCATGTTGAAAAAGAAACTGCACATTGAAAGTAAAGCAAGTTCCTGTAGCTGCAAAACAGAGCTGGGCTTATAAAGTAAGAATAGCAAAAAGCAATAACCAATATAAAGTAGCCAAGTGTGAAGCAAGTTATTGTTATTGGTATTAAGGTAGCAAAACACAGTTAGTAAAGGAAATGCTTATAAAGTAAGAATTAAAGTAGCTGTTGGCATAAGATGTAAGGTAGAATGTATAAAGGAAGAAAGTACAGTTAAGAAAGTAAAGTATAGAAAATTAGAAAGCACATGGTCCTCTCACCCCTACATTGTTCCAGGAGGAGGAAGAGACAGGACAAGCTGCAGCAGTTCCCCTCACAGAGATGCTGGCATTTTTCCCTCTCTGCTGGAGTTTAAACTCCACACACTTTTTATACCTTTTTTTTCTTTCATATGGTTTGTGTGGCTAAAAGTCAATCTATTGGTGGGGTGATGGTGATGTAGATGCCTGAGAGGAGGTGGCTCCTTTGAGCAGTTATAGAAGATATCGCAAAGGGGCGCTGTGCTATTTCTTAACACTCCACCCTTTGTTAATCTCATCAATTTGAAAGCTTTTTGTTCTCTCCTGGAGCACCCCTCCAGGGGCTGGGTGTCTTCCTCAACCCATCAGGCCTTATCAGGGGCCATCCCCCCACAAGGGGGTCTCTGTCAGCCCATCTCTCCAACCTGCCCAGGTCCCTTGGGATGGGAGCACAATCCCCTGGCCTAAGGGCCACTCCTCCCAGTTTGACATCATCTGGCAGTTTGCTGAGCATGCCCTCTGCCCCAGCAGGCCATTATTTAAGGAAGATGTTAAACAGGATTGATCCCAGTGCTGACCTTTGGAGACACCAGTTGTTCCTGGCTCCACACTAGACTTGGTGCCACTGAGCAGCACCCTTGGGGCCTGGCCATCCAGCCTATTTCAGTCCCAGTTGCTGTTGGCTCATCCAGCCCATGTCCCTTCGAATGACTTGAACTCCATATTTAAAAAGAAGAGATTGCCAGATGGGCACATGCAAGCGCACAGCTTTCAAAATATCATCACTCAAACATCCCACACTGGGTATTTCCACCAAATTGCCCCAAAATCTAAGGAGAAGGAAATACCATGTAGGTTATTCATACAAGGCCAACAAGGGGGTTTAATTTTGGCTTTGTCTTTGTCTTTTCTGCCTGTTGATTCCATCTGAGAGTTTTGTCCTCCTCTTTGCTGACTGGTGGTGGTCTGTGATCTCCACAAACCGCCTGCGGAGACCGTAGCCCTGCCGGAGGGATCTGCCCTGCTCCCTCTGTCTTTGCAGGGGTTGCTCTTGAGCAGTGCAGGGTGCAGAAGCCAGCTGGCAGATTCTCTTGGAGGGCCCTGAAGCTGGGCCATCCTGGGGTGTGTGCTCACATCCTGGAGGACTAGTTCTCTTCCTTTTCCTCCCTGTTGAGTTGTCGTAGTTGGTGCTCTCGACAAACCAGCTGTGGCAATCGTTGTCCCACTGTGAGGGTCTGCTCTGGCTCCTGTCCCTGGCACTCTTCCTCTGGAAGCGCATCAGTGGAGTGCTATCAGGCAGACCCTGTGGTCCTGCAGAATCTGACTGCTTGCTGCTGGCCCCACACTGACTCGGGAAGGAATGGGCATAGGATGGTGTCAGTGAGGAAGATGCCTTTTCTCTCATTTTCAAATCAGAGCATCTGGAGAAAAAAAGAGTGATCTCTATTTAGGGCATTCCTTGCAGATTCCTTGGGGATTCAGTCATTTTCCTGGAGCAGTTTCTACAACAGAGAGAAGACTTCACCAAGGTCACCAATGGGAAATTCAACTGGGGTCTTCCCACCTGGTCTGCCCCTGTCAGAGCAAGTCCTCATCTCTACACCCTTAAGGCCTCCATTTCATAGAATCCTAGAAAGATTTGGTTTGGAAGGGTCCTTATATACCATCTAATTCCAAACTCCCTGCCATGAGCAGGAACATCTTCTACTAGAGCAGATTACCCTAAGCCATCCTTCCAGGGATGGGGCAGCCACAGCTTCTCTGGGCAACCTGCTCCAGTGCCTCACTGACAGGGAAGAATTTCTTCATAATATCTAACTTAAATCTTCTCTCTTTCACTTTGATATTTTTACCTCTTTTCCTATCACTATATTCACTGATAATGTGTCCCTCCAATCTTTCCTAGAAGCCTCTTTAAGTCCCTTTCTCTGTGTGAGCCAGTTTCAGAGGGCAGAAAGAGGGCAGTTTACACAGGGCAGCAAGCCTAAAGCACAGGAAGGGAAAAGAAGGACTGGTGTGAGGTAGTTCTGGATTAACAGCACTGAAGGATGCAAGGAGGAATTGTCTCCTATGACAGAAACACTCAGGAGGAGGAGAAGACAAGCAGCAAATCCAGGAAAAGGAAACATATTTGAACATGTGACACTGGTTGTTACCTGGCATAGAACAGCAAATAGGCTTGCTGCCCAAGAACTGCATGGATGCCACAATTATCCACAGACTCATCGTCCATCTTGTACCATAGTCCATTGCTGGCCTGCAAAGGAAGGCATCCAGCTCTGGAGAGGAACTGCAGCATTCCCCCACAACACCACAGGCAGAGAACTGCCAAACCAAGAGTACACCAAAAAATATAATACAGCTGTGAAAGAGACCTTCTCCCCCAACCCCCTGACTGCCAGTAACAGTAATGTGAAATTTTATCTTCCCCAGTACACATTTTCCCCCGTCTGGAGGGAGGTTGCTCTTTACCTTTGTGTAGCAGAAGAAGTGTCCATCAAGACAGGTGTCACCACTGTGCACCACGACGGCATACAAGGAGTAGAGAAGGGGTTCTCCAGCTGTGTCAGACATGTACGGCAGAAGATCCAAGTACTCGGGATACTCCACAAACTACAGAGAGACCAAGTCAGCTCAGAAATTGTCCTGAACTACCACATGAAATAGCCTTCAGCACATAATGCTTTGGGTGGCAGGAAATAGTTCTCAGCCAAAGCAGCTCTGTCAGAGCAGAGTCCAGGCTGGCCTTCCCATGGGAACTCTCCTCTCACCGTAAGGGAACACAAAAAATGCAACATGAGCAGCTTGTGAAAGAGTGTTCTGCTTTGGGGAATATCCTGCTCCAGGAGGAGGAGTTGCACTGCAGTTGGATACACACCTTGCTGATCTTCTTGCCAGTGTGATCAGCAGCCCTTTCCAGACACAGTGCGAAGACCTTGGGCACGTGATGGACTGTAACTCTCTTAGAGATGGTAACCTTGTCACACCTTGAAACCAAGCACAGAGTCAAGTGCTGAAATACCTCCCTATCTTTCCCCAAGAAGGGCAGACAAGCTTTTGTGTGTCTCACATATCCTTGTAGTAATTTACAGTTATTCCATGCCATAAGGTCATAGTGAAAAAAGCTGCACCTCATTATTGTACATTAAACCTCCATGAAAGGATGATTTTGCTTGATGACGTGCAGGTCCTTCACACTGGAAGTGTTAATATGTCATTAGGAATCATCTTACTTGCTACACTTGAAGCAGTTTTTTCCGTCCAGCTGCTTGGGTGTCACAAAATCCTTCAGAACTGCAGTGAGGGATGAGGCTTCCTGGAGGAGTGAGAAAGGAGCCCCTGAGCTGTGGGAAATGCCCTTGCTCAAACACTTTTGCAGAGTCAACAAAAAGACCCAGGTAGCTGATGCTGAGGAGTTGATGTAGGCAGTGTCCAAATGGAGGCAGAAAGAGGGTGTGGTGCTGAAATTTCTCTCGTGTCCCAGGGGTTCCTGGGGCCATCAAGAGCTTTCTCGCTGTTCCACCACTCAGTTCAGCTACTGATGGTGTGCAAGGTCATCAATAGTGAAAGCTGATCCAACCCATCAGCCTGGGAACCAGATAGGTGTGGAGAAGGGCAAAGGGAAGGAAGAGGAAGAGTATGTCAAGGGTGCAGAGGGGATAATGCTACTTGTTTGGCTTCAAGCCAACATCATGGGGAGACGAGTGCCATGGGGTCTGCTGAAGGAGATCCATTCCCCTTCCCACCCACCACAAAGCTCCCTTGTGCTCACGGGATCCATTTTTAAGAAAAATGGTTTGGTTCTGGAAAGCTACAGGGGCCTTGGGATGTCTTGAAGCACATCTGTAAGCTCTCTTACTTTGATATCCAAAAGGATATGCAGGAAGGCCTTGTAGGAATCAAAAACAGCTTGGCACGTCAAGCATGTGACTAGAAGGAAAATCAAAATGCTAAGTGAACTTAATTGAAAGTGACAGTTTATGGTCTTGGTACCTACTATGCCTGTCTCAGGACCATGCTGTTTATCAGACAGAAGGGCAAAAGCAATGCCAAGGAGAGCAACAGTTGTGGAAATGTACCTCTGGATTTCAGAAGGCCCCCAAATATTTGATGGACAATGGTAGTTGTTTGAGAAGAAATGTCCAAGCTGGAAATAAATGGCAAGAAAAAAGAGTTGTCTCCTCCAAGGGTTTAGCTTGGAAAGTCCTGGGCATAGGGTTTCCTTGATGGGAGCACATCAAGGAGTCCAACAGGCTTGAGAACACTGAAGAGGTTTTTTACTTATGCTTACTTGCTGCTTCCACTCAGACAGGCTCTCTGCATGGCCTTGAGAGCACAGCATAAGAACTCAAAGGCATCTCCGGCTGTGTCAGGCTCAAATTCTTCTCCTATGACTAAGAAAGAAGTTAATAGTTCTCCCCTACAAGAAGGAAATAGAACCTGTTGAAGCACCTGAAATGACTTACATTTGAGGTCCTTGATGACAGCCCTAGGCCAGATGGCACTGTCTGAGGCTCGAAGGACCTTCCTAACATGTGCTTCCATGATGCACATCATGCAGAAACCTTGCTGAAAACCTGAGGAGGAAGGGAGGGAAGCTCCTCAGGTTAACAAATCATACCTAGCAGTGCGAAACCTAACGGAGATCTTGAAGTTTTAAGGACAGTCTTCACTCCTCTTCTCTCAAGGTGCCAATGTCCCAACAAGCCCAGGACATTTTAGTGCACAGAAAATGTTCTTCAGAGGTAGACTGAACTGGCACAGATTTTCAGCACAATCAGCCAAGGGGGTGTAACTTGCAGGGACAGAGACACGGGGCAAGAAAAAGGTGCTATCCTGAAGATGGACACACCTCAATAAGACAGGCAGCTTCTAGCTCATGTTCAAAGAACACAAGCTCATGGGGCTGACAAAGAAAGGTTGTTGTTCTCCTAAATTTGGGTTCTGAAGATCCTTGGGATGTGCTCAAGAGATTTACAAGGAGATGTTTCTGAAAATACTCACACAACCGGCTGTGCTCACGAGAGAGAAGGTAGTTGGTCAGAGGGGGGGTGTATGTCAGGCATTGCAGGACAACGTTGATGTAGCAAGTACTGCCCAAGTTTCGGAGTCCTGCTCCAGGTCTCTGTCTTTGCTGCCAGTCCATGCAAATCTCTGGGGGAAAGAGGATCCTTTGTGGTGGAGTCATTCCTTCAGCAATGACTGCAAGGAAATGACATTTGAAGAGATGTTACAATATCGTTGCTTGAAAGCATATTCAGATCTTGAGCTCTCTACAGGAGCACCAAGAACAGCTCTAACTGCCAATCCAGCAACACTGGGGCAAGCCTAACTCCCCATTGACATCTACTGGCAGGGAAACAATTTTGGAAAACCGTCTGTTTCCCTGCTTAGTCTGCCAAAAATCCAGCAAACCCACACTCTGATTTCTGGCCCTCAGGGTACCATCATTTCTCTCTAGTGCCTTGGATTATCAGGCCAAGTCTTCCCTTTTCCTGATTGTAATGTGAAGAAAACAAGAAAGTACCAAGCAGAGACAGTAACCCTATGCATGACAGCTCTTTCTATGAGCAATGTCCTCTTTCAAAGTTTTGTGCATAGTGGCAGAGGGACCAAATGCATTTTCCTGTGTCCAAAACCACCTAAGTCAGTCTGGCTGCTCTCAGGAAACATAACCACATTTCACTCTAGGTTGTCAGCTCATTGACACTCAGAGATGAAGCACCAGTCACTTTGTCTGTGGGCATTCACAAAGTTCAAGCCTGCTGGTAAAGCTGATACTCACAGGAGTTGTTTCCTGTTGTTGCTGTTGCTCCTCTCACAAACAGATGGAAATGCAGATGACAAAGTATGTCAGATCCTCCTCCAGAAAGATCAGATCAGCACTAATCCCATCACCTGTTGGGAAAGAAAATAATTGTAGCACAACACTTAAAAACCCCCAAACATGACCTACAGAACAGCTTCAGCTGTCAAAAGGGTTTTGTTGGTGCTTGAAGCTGCTGTCAAGGACAAAGAATTCTTGGAAAAATGCAGGTACACAAGTAGGAAAGAAAAGAGCTGAGTTATCCCAAAGACCAGCTCAGTCCAATTAGTTTTTGCTGGCCTCTCCTCAGGATACCAAGCATTGGGCAGGTGAAGTCCAAATTGCTGTGCAGGTGCCACATTTCTGCCCCTTTGTGACATGAGACTGCAAGAGGGCATGTCCCCTTGTGTCCCTGTCCCCTTGTGGCTGCCACAGCCTGGGCACCTCTCACAACTGGAAGTCACTGGACCTGCCCTGGCAAAGGTCTGTTCATCCATCCATGGGCAGAGCTCCTGCCTCTTCCAGGGGCTGCAGCACCTGGAGGAGTTAAAGGCTGCTGAGGTTGTGAGCCTGGTCACTGCTTTGGCTGCCACACTCGGTGTGCTGGGGGTTCTGTTTCATTCTTCCCAGGTACTGGAATCTGTCCCTGAGACTTGTGTGGAAAATCATCTGGGCTCTTATGGTGCATTTCCAATGAATTTTCCCTGCCCTCAAGGTCAGTTTCAGGCTGACCCTGAACTGGCAGTATCAAAGGAACACCTTCACCAACAGTGCTGGGCACACCTTGGCTGGCTGACCAGGCCCCCACTCAGCTGCTTTCTCACCCTGGCTCTCTCATCTCTCTAAAAAGCACCAGCATTCTTTGGAATCTGCCTCTCAGGAGCGTGTTAGAATTCAAAGCCTCATTTTAGGGTGCAAACTTCTCACTGACAGCTCAAACCCTGGTGTTCTTCACGTCCAAAGCCTCATTTGGAAGGTGCATAAACTGATTTCTAGGGTGTAAAATCGCATTTTTAAGGCCATATCTTTGGTATTGATACATTTTAATACCCACAGTCCTTTGTTAGGATGTACAATTTCATTTTGGGGTCCAAGAACTCCTTGTTTAAGCCCAAACCTCCCTTGTTTAGACACAAATCCCAAGACTCATGTGAAGGGCTCAAAGCATCATTTTGAAGGCCTCAAGTCCTATTTGGAAGGTTCAAACCTTCATCTGCAGGGTCCAAAGCTTTCCTTAGAGAGTCCAAAGGATGTCATTCTTGGGCCCAAACCTGAAGAATGGCCACCCTCAAAGGATGCTTTGATAGCACAAACTAAGTTTTTACCCCATACAAATGGGTCTTTGGAGGTTTACAAGACAGCTTTGACCTGCCAATTTACCAATTAAGCCCTAAAAAGGAAGTTTTGGTCCCAGGGAGGGAGTCTATAGAAGCTAAAAAGAGGATTTGGGCCCAAGAATGAGCCTTTACCTTAAAAATGAAATTTTGGACCTTCCAAATCAGGTACTAAAAGTAGTAAAGGTAATATAAGACAGGTTGGAAGATGAGAAATTATGATTTTGGCCCTAAAATGGAGCCTTTAGGCATGAAAAAATTAATAACAAATGACCCTTTAGACCCTGCAGAGGAGATGAACCTACTAGTTCCTTTCTGGCCCCAAGAAATGAAGCTTTAGGCTGCCCAGGGGAGGTCAATGGCAGCAACAGCTTTCTCTCATGGTTCCTTTTGTGTGAAAGAAATTGCTGGACATGCTCAATTTTGGACCTCAGCTCCAAATTTCTGAGGTGGTTTCCTGAAAGTGGAGTGGGATCTTTTGAGGTGGGTTTCTTGCTTTCAGAGGAGAGTAAAGGAAACTGCAGGCCATGCTCCATAGCCAAGGGGACTTCCCACCTCTCTGAGTGGATGAGGAGGCTATGGGTGTTGTCCCACCTTCTGCAGCAAGAGCTCTTGTTGGATGTAGCCAGCCACTGTGCACCAAGCAGCCATTTGCTCTGGAAAGCAAAGGAAAAGCAGGTTTCACTCAGAATCTGCCAGCTCTCAACCCTCCAACACCTCTGGGCTGTGTGCCATTGGGCAAGTGTGCCACTGCTGTCCCCAGGCCTGATGCAGACACACTCGAGGTGGCTGCACTACCCCACAGTGCTGCAATGGGGGGTCCTGGTGGCACTCCTGTAGTGGCTGCAGATGTCTGAACCTCAGCGGGTGAAGCTGAGGCTTGGGCTCTGTCCCCTCCTGGAAGTCCATCTTGCTCTGCCTCATGCCAACAGGTTGATCCTCCCTGGCAACAGCCATGAGAGATATTCTGCAGCCCTTTAAACCTGAAGCTCCCTGTCTCAAGTACCCCAGCTGGGACACAGAAATACATCAGCTTGCCCAAAGAGCTATTGAGGCTGAGCCATCTGCAACTGGACTGTTTGGGCTGAGGTGCTTCCCAGTGTGACCCAGGGGACACCTGCACTGTCATGAAGAAGGAAGGATGAGCACTCTCACCCTTCTCATAGTAGCTCAGGACCTACTTTACTTATAAGTGCATGAGGAAATGGGTCTTGAGGCTTCAAAGAAGGCTTTGAGCTGGCCAGGCTGCAGACTGAATCCTAAAGATGGGGCTGGGCCTTGACAGGGAGGCTTTGGAAACTAAAAAGGAAAGTTTGGGGCCAAAAATGAGACTTTGGACTGTACAATTAAGGCTTTGGACCTTAAGTCTTAAAAATGGTGCTTTGGGCTCTCTAAATGAGTCTTTGGACTTTAAAAGCATTATAAATGGCACTTATAAATGAGGTTTTGTGGTCTAAAAGCAGGGTTTGGAGTTTAAATTGACTATTTGTTGTCCCAAATGGATGCTTTGGTGGTTTAAAATGTTTGCTGTTCTCCCTGCTTTGGAGGATTGCATCATATAAATAGGGTTTGTGCTTGAAAAACTTGGGGTTGAATCTGAAAAATAATCCTTTGGACCTTGAAATTGTGGCTTGGGCTCTAAATTTTTTTAATAGATTTTTTGTTTGTCATTGAGATTGCAGTTCAGATTTTGACCCTAAGAATAAGGATTTTTTTAACTAAAACATGTCTGTGTTAACAAACCTGTTCTCAGCACAAATCCAAAGCACAGCCCCCATAAAAGCTACTATGAAGAAATTTAACTTTATCCCAGTACCATAACCCTTTAGACCCTTTAGGAAACTAACAGGAATCACTTAGGATGAAACTTCTTGTTTTCACAGGTCAACAGGTAGCAAACCTTGTTCTTTCCTCTACAGCTACTAAAGAGCCCCAGATCTGGGGATTATGAATACATTCCACTAACCCCCACCTCACCCCTGCCTCCCCTAAATGCAAGAAATAGCCAAACATTGACAATCAGACCCTTCTGAGATGAGAACAAATTATAACTTTATTTATAATAATATATACTTACTACAATGTGTACATGGCATTACTATAAACTCAATAAAAGCAAACTCATATACAGGAATCTCTTCTCATAGAGAAAACAGGATCTGCAACTTGGTTCTCAGTAAAATCAACCCCAAGACCAAACACAACAGATTAATCTTAAAAGTCATAACTTCTGGAGTTCGTACCCCATGTCCCAGCAGGCCTAAAAATGTAAGTCTGCTTTGGGACAGATACATTGAAATCTACTCCACAACCAGAGCAAATTAACAGCTTTAAGAAGATAGAGTCAATGCCTCTGTAAAACAATGTCTATACAAAATATTCACACATTGACACCCTCCAGAAGGAATCCAATGCTTCATACTCATAAAGCTTCTGCTCTGCTGGCAGCTGGAACTGCTCCAGCCAGGACTCTCCTACCACTGATGATTCTTCAGGCTCAGGGCATTAGCACTGGGGTATTCTGGAAACAACACAAATGCAGAAAAAAACATTAGTTAGTTCATAAGAATGGATATAATTATGTAATTACATGGCAATTCAGACAATCATCTTTACAGATCTAAAGGCCAAATTTCATATGTAACTTTGAGTTTTACCATCTCAACCTGCTGACAGTGCCTTTCAAGAAATCTCCAGGCTTGATAAACAAACACAAGCAGCAAAATTATTCTCTTTTTTTAAACAGTTTGAATGCCAGGAGGAAAATGGTCTCGAAAGTCAGCAAAGGACTCTCCTAATGCAGGAGGTTCTGACTTAAGTTGCTTTTCCTTCTATTAGGCTACAAAACCAGTAGACCTTTGGAGAAAAACAAACCTCTGCAAAGTCTCACTTGCATAAACCAGATTAAAGTCTGACTTGCACATCCTGCAACAAAAAAGTACTTGGCTACAACATGAGAGTTTTGAGCCAGTGTTTACTGGGCCAGTAAGTGCTCTGGGCCCCCTGCATTATAACCTGATGTCACAGAACCATGGAACCATTGCACTACAGTATCATCATAGAATCACTGAACCACAAAGTCATAGAACCATGGAACATCCTTAGATGGAAGGGATCCATCTGGATCATCCAGTCCAACTCCTGGCTCTGTACAGGACACCCCAAAAATCCCACCCTGTCCCAGAGAGCATTGACCAAATGCTCCTTGAGCTCTGGCAGCCTTGGGAATGTGGCCACTGCCCTGGGGATCCTGTTCCAGTGCCTGACCACCCTCTAGGGAAAGAACTTTCCCTGATATCCAACCTAAACCTCCTCTGACACAACCTCGTGCTATTTCCTCAGGTCCTATCACTGGTCACCAAAGAGAATGCAGACTTTGTGAATTCCTAAATCCTGCCTGGTGCTCCATCCCTGACTGTTGATGTGCTGGCAACATGGAATAAATTCTGGAGGGACAGCCTTTTTGGATGGTCATCAACAGAATGCTTGACCCTGTTATTATGTGATTAATATTATCCTTTTTGCTTCTCATTCTAATAATTGTATTGTATATTAAGGTTTGGCTGATGAAACAATTAGCCCACCAGTTACCTTTGCCAATACTGGATGATCCCATAGTATAAAAGCATTTCATACTGCAAAACTCTAATTCAGAAATTGTGGAGTTTGAGTGACTGTAGTGTTGAGACGGAGTTGTAAGGTGGTGACTCAGGATAACAAAAGGACAAAGAAACTCCTGATGGAGTCCAGCACCTGGGGGAGACAATTTCCAGAAACTGATGAAGAGATTAAAACATTATGGAGGTAACATGGCTTTTCTTTGCAAATCCTGTCAGAGGGGAGCACAGGAAGATGATCCTTAGGCCTATGTCACCTGCCTGTCACTCAAAAAGAATTAGTTCATTGACTGTAGCCACCAAAACTGCCTAAGAAAAAGGTATAAAAAGAGATTGGACATAAGAAAAATGGGGAGAAGTTCCATCAAGCTCTGCAGAGGTGGTGATGGGTTGCCTTTTCTCCTCCCACTTGCTTGGGATGCTCCAGGGCTGAGCAGTCACCTTTATTGTCATAGATATATGTGAGTGTGTGTAAGTGGGCATTGTAATATGTGTGCTTAAGTTACTTTGCTGGGTTACTTGGTGTCAGTGTGTGTTGTACACATGTCCTGAGTATGTTGTTGTTCTTTTGGAGGATGCACTTTGTTAGTTCAAGTGTAAATTAGGCAGTTAACCTATAACTGGAACCCTTTTAGTTGTCACAGATCTGTATTAATAAATGTGTTATTAATGAAGGGTTAGTTAGTCCATCTTTCTGGTGCTGGGAGTCTCGACTGACAACATAACTCAGAAAGCTTGCTGAGGAGTTTTCTCTGTCCCTGTTAGGTGCAGTCTCTATAAAAGATACCAAATGTCTTGTCTTCACAGTGAATCTGTTAAGCTAAGGGCCTGCTAAGAGATGCTAACAGTCTGGTTTGGGACATTAAAAAAGGCTTTGATACCTTAATAGAATAAAATAAATTAATAGAGTTTGGACAGAAAATTCTTCTTTTTCTGCCCCCCTTTTCACATGGCACTCCCCCAGTGACACTTTGAAGGGAAGGGGACCAAGGGAACACAGACAGAGGGAAGCAGGGGCCAATGCAGAAGAATGGAAACTTGCAACAACAAGGACCTGCAGGAAGAAGAGGCTTCCTCTGAAAATCCACTCTTGCAGAACCTTTCCCTAATTCTGCAATCCAGTGAGGAAAGACCCAACACACCAGGAGAGGCACTGGAGCTGAGGAAGGCAGCCCCACCAGCTCCCCAGAGAACAACTAGTAAAGAAGCATAATCTCCCTGTAAAACAATCAACCCAACTAAGAAAAGGGGGACAGTAGGAGGAGATTCTCTTCCAAGGCATATAGAGGGACCATCTGATGGCTGCACTCCAGAGTGTGCTGCTCCCCAGGGGCCGAGAGACTGCCATGCTTAGCACAGTCTGCTGACACTCACCTGCTGCTGCTGTTTGCTGTCAGTGCCAATGACACAGTCACGAGTCTGAGCAGCATCAAGAAGGATTCCAGAGCCCTGGAAGCAGCAGTACCTGCTGCCTCTGGAGTGCAGGTAGTTTTTTCATCAGTCTTCCTGGTCAAAGGGAAGAAGTTTGAGAGAGCCAATTGAATCTGAAGAATTGACAAAGGGTTGCAAGACTGGGGCTACAGCCAGAGGTTGGGCTGCTTAGACCATGGGACTTGCTTTGAGAAACCTGGTCTAGTAGGGGCAGATGGAAGTCATCTGTCAGAGAAGGGAAGAACATCTTCACCCCTAGGCTTGCTAAGCTGGAAAAGAGGGCTTTAAACTACAGTTCCTTGGGGAGGGGAACCTCAGTCCATCACACTCTTACCAGTTTGATGCCAGGAACAGAAAGAGGTGCTCTGAGCCTCAAGGTATCCTGGTCCAGATGGGCATGCACCTCAATGTAAGGGCTTCTCCAGCATCATGGGCATTTTATGACCACCTCAACCCCCTCTCAGAAGCCAAGGCCAATGCTGATACCATTGGGTAGGTTTAGTTCCTGCCTGTTTCTACTCAGAAGCCAATGGAATTATTTTCTCATGTGCAGAAGCTCCTGCAGGTCGTAAGGGGAAAACAACTTGAGTAGCAGGACAAACAGGATGCAGTGCAGTCTGTAGTGGGCCACAGCCATTTGCAGCTGGGGCAATGCCTGCTGATCCTCCTCTGAATGCACACAAAGGCTGCAGTTCACATAGTTGTTGAAATAAAGTTGAGACTTTTACAAGGAGATGGTGGTGTGGCAGTGCAGTCAAAGTGAGGAAGGACAGGAGATGGGTTTGGCTGCTCAGGAAACCACAGCTCCCTTCCCACAGCTGTGGGTGGTGATAGAGGGCTGGGCAGCCTGCCTGTAGTGCTGCCCCAGAGCAGTGCCTGGCTTGTGAGCAGGAGGAGGCAGAGCAGCAGGAGAGCAAACACTGGAAGATCTGCAGGTGAGTCACAGTGTCCACAGAGCTGCGGGCACTCAAGAAAGCCACATCTGTGCATGGGAAACTCTTTTTGCATGATTTGTGTTCCTACCTTTTGAATCCAAATCTAGAAGAGGGCTCAGCTGGTGTTGGGTAACAGCATAGCCAGGGAGCCTCTTTTACCACAGGGTTTGTCTGGGGTGGGCAAGGTGTGGGTACACTGGGAAAAGAACACTGCAGAGCCATGGCTTTTGAAGGGATGAGGGCAGCAATGCAACCCCAGTGGAGGAGGCACCACTGCGAGGAGGCCCATGAGTCAAGTTCTCCCCCTCTGTGAGGGAGAATTATATGAGCAAAAGGGCAGAAACAACATCTCCTTGCTGAGCCTGCTCTAAGAACAAGATGATGGGATGAGTACTGTCAGTAGGTGTGGGATTCATACCCACCTTCCACCCTCCTATGGAGGAGCTGCAGATCTCAGAGGGTCACAGAGGGCTGTCAGGGGATGTCAGCTCTGCTGCTAATGGTGCTTGCTCAGGAAGAAAGGAGCTGTGTGGGTGCATGTCTGCTGGCACTCACACCCCTTGGCTCTCCTGCTCCAGGCCATGCAAGTCCCTGCCCTGCTCCTGCTCACCCTCGCAGCCCTGCTGGCCCCAGCCCAGCCCTGCTCCTCAGAGATGAACAAGATCAAGGACCTCCTGGAGGTGAACTGCACGGGGCAGGCTCTCAGCTCAGTGCCCCCAGACCTGCCTGCAGACACGGGCATCCTGCTGCTCAGCACCAATCGCCTGGTGTCCCTCTCCACCACTGCCTTCCTGCCTCTCACCCAGCTGCAGGACCTCGACCTGTCCAACAATGGGCTGGTGGCTCTGCACACCGAGGCCCTGCTGCCATCCTTGAAGGAGCTGATCCTCTCCCACAATGCGCTGGGGACCCTGCCCACCCTGCAGGGCCTGCCTAAGCTAACCCACCTGGCCATGGCCCACAACAGCCTGGTGACACTGGCCCCAGGAGCTTTCCACACCGTGCCACGGCTGCGGGACCTGGACCTGAGAGGGAACCAGCTGCGGACGCTGCCCCAGGAGGCCTTCGCAGGGCTGAAGGCACTCAAGGACTTGGACCTCTCAGACAACCTCCTGGAGGAGCTCCCCAAGGAGCTACTGCAGGGTCTGCAAAAGCTTGAGATCCTCTGGCTCTCAGGGAACCGCCTGCAGACCCTGCCCACCGGCTTCTTCCCTGAAGGGCACTTCTTTATGTACGTGTTCCTCACTGAGAATCCCTGGCACTGCGACTGTGACCTGCGCTACCTGCGGACCTGGATCCAGAATAATGATGGCAGTGTCTATCAGCCAGAGCGGGGCCTGGAGGAGACCAAGGTGGAGCTTGCCCCCAAGAAGGTGCTGTGCCACAGCCCTGCTGAGCATTGGCAGAAACCTGTCATTGACTTCAAGCCCAACTGTGGCGACGTGGGGGATGCAGATGAGGATGGAGAGGATGAATATATTTATGGGGAAGAAACAATGGAGAAAGCTACCATGGTCACCCTCCCTCCACATACATCCATCCCTGAAGAGCACACTACCATGCCCCGTGCTATTACCTGGCCTCCTCTCACTACCACAAGACCTGCCCTCCCTACCACCACACCTTCCTTGAGCACCCCTTGTACCTCCCCCCTTGCCTCAAGCACTTCACTAGTGATGCCCACAAGCACCAGAGCTCCCAGCACCACCAGTCTTGCATCAGGCAGTCCCACCATCACACCCATACAGACCCCCAGCACTGCCACCATTCTCACTGCTGCTCCTACCAGCACCTTGCACAGACCCATCACCCTTGTCTCTGCCACCTCACTGCCTACTGCTCGGAGCAGCAGCCCTCCCAGCACCAGTGACCCTCCCCAAACCACCCTTGCTAACGGCACTACATATGCCACTGTCATGGGGTCCCCTGAAACTTTTCCCACCACCTCCACAGCAGGGCCTTTGACTGCCATGCTAGAGGGCTCTTCTACTGTTAGATCTTCATCTCTTCCTTCGATGTCAGCCACTACCACGCTTTCCACTCACGCGCCAACACCATCAGCTCCCCTGGACACCACACGTTTCACCCAATCTACACATCCCTCCACACCTGCACCTCCCCTCTGCCCATGCTCTGTCCCAGTATGGGCTGCACCTGTGCTGTGTTTGCAGGCAGGTGGGGAGGGGCCGCAGTGGGGGCAGTGGGTGCTGAGGCACTGCTGCCTGTTGCACTGGGTGCTCTACCTGGCATCCTTGGCTCTGCTGGTCCTGACCTTGCTAACTCTAGCAGGCTGGCTGGCATGGATGTGTCTGGTGGGACAACCCTCCTGGCACCAGTTGCTGCAGATCCAAGAGGTGCAGTATCCATTGCTGGGGTGGAGGGAGTCAACAGGAAGCCCTGTGATGCATCTCAGCAGCTTCAAAAGCCCCCTCCAACATCCCACATCATTCTGTACCATCAAGGAAGTGGAGTTGTGCCCTATGGTCATCTACTGCACAATTAAAGATCTGGGGATACAGAACAGTCCTCCTGCAAGTTCCTCCTTCTGCACCACAAAGGAGCTGTGGGTTCACCATAATCTTCCACACAACTTGGTCAAGCCTTTCTCCAGGAAGCTCATGGACACAGATCTCAGCTTCCCGAGAACCCTGTCTGCTTACAGCCTGGACAGTGGGGTCAAGGCCATTGGTGATGTCAGAGTGAAATATGCTGGCAACACCCTGTAAGTGCTTCTGTATGTTCCGAGGAAGAGATAGAGGGTTGTGGCTCTGCTTCATGTGCAAATGCTTTACAAGAGAAAGATCTGCTTGCCCACAGCGTAGCCATTCAACTCTTTCTCTTGTATTCTCAAACTGCCTGAGGTTTCTAGAGGTAAAATAATTACTTGGATAATTAACTGGTCAGTGATAGTTTTGGGCTGCCACTGCCTGGTTTCAGGGTGAGTGAGGGAAACCAGATCTTATGTTGTGCTCTGTGTCCCAATCAGTCCTGTTCCAATAATGCATGCAAAGATATGCTAAGCTTTCCACTCAGTGCCATATTCTTAATCACATAATAAATATTCTGTGCCTGAATTTCAAAGGGTCCTGGTTTCATTACATTGGACATGCCATAGTTCTGGCAGGGCACAGTGAATGATAAATTTGTCTTCAGTACTTGGAATAGTGAAGACAGAGAGGAAAAGTTAATGGAATCATATACCCCAAGTTGGAAG
>JAWWLZ010000083.1:4923388-4934175 GCA_035041345.1 Poliocrania exsul | reverse complement strand
CTCTTGCTGGTTTCACATCCTAATATGATTATTTTCTCACTTCTCTAAGCTCTATTGATCATCTAAATTGAAAGTACTCTCTTTACATTTGTGTTTTTCTGTAACTTAGCAGGCAGCAAGGCCAGACATGGGCCAAAATAAAAGCATTTTATAACACTCTGATACCTCTCTCCATTTTAGGCCTCTTCCCAGCCTACTCAGTCTACTTCACAACAACAAATGCTTTACACAACGACCCCACCCAGTGGAAACAAAAGGCAAAGGACCACCAAGGGGACAACTTCTCTCTACTCAAGTTTTTTTGGAATCAGATGCTGAAGAGACACTTAAACCAGAAACATAAAAATCCAACCTACAATTTTCTCATTTAAGAGCAGAAGCCACCTTTCACTTACTCCCTTCTCCCCCTGCTTTTGGAAATCCAGCTACAGAAAAGTTACAATTATTTCTATTTAGAGGCTCCTACAATTCTGACACATCTCTAATTAAGGAAATTACCTTTGTAAATGCTACTAACTACTATTGAAAAGTGCAAGTGACAGTAATGAACTGGAATACAAACATTACTGACTCACACAGTTGCTACACCAAACTAAGAGAGGAACACAAATTTCAACAAATTTGTCAGTGTTTGCTTACTCACAATAAATGAACAGAAACAGGGACAGGAAGGGAGAATTCAGGTAAAGCAAAAAAAGGTCAATGTAATTCAAGGAAAGCTGTAAGAGTAGACTTAGTGTTTATCTTTGAAAATGTATTTAATATACAAAAAGTCATATATAAAGGACTTCAGAGCAGTTATGGCAAATCTGCAGTAGAGACACTGCACATGCACAAGTATTATTGAATGGTCATGACTTGCTTAAAAGCCGTTCCAAAACCTCTTCACTGGCAGAGTCCTGGTGGCACAGCCACATGGTCCAGGAGGCTGACATGGGTCAGCCAGAGTCAGGACATGACCATCAGCGCTTTGACAGACTGTACCTCTGCCCACACTGTGTTCAAGTCTTAGCAAAAATATCTGTCTGTCTCTGTGTGTGTGAGAAATAAAACAAGACGGTCTTCTTATAAGCAAGATTAGTTGAGTTAAAGTAGGATTTTTTTTCTTTATTTAGGGTTTCCTTTTATATTGTTTTGATTTTACAGAGGACTTACAGGCATACCGTGAGGAATGTTAAAGTACCAGGTTCTGTCTGAACCTGACAGAACGGGGAAGGGAACTACAGAGTATCTGAAACAAAATGTGAGAGACAAAAGCCTCTTTTTCCATGTGGCAGGCTCTGTGAACAAAGAAGACCCTCTACTCGGTGTAAGGAACCTTCAACAGCCGATTAAGAAGAGGATGACACCTCCTCCCCTCAGAGAGGACACCTTTTTCAGCAAAACCAGTGTATTAATGAATACGGATTATCTGACAAGACAGGCCGGGCTCTGTCTAACCACAAGGAGCGCGAGGTTTGAACACGAGGTCTGAACACGAGGTCTGAACACGAGGTCTGAACACGAGGTGCTTCCAGACCCCCCGCAGTTTGAGGCACCCAGCGGGCGCCCAAAACAAAACCCTTCCTTTCTCTTAGGATCTCCTTTCTTTCATAGGTTATTGCCATCTTCACAATATAGGAAAAAGATACATTTCTCTTAATTGTACAAACAGTACCAAGTAAACAAGAAAAATGCAGTGTCTCTTCTTCAGTCTTAATTCATCCATCCTCCCAAGGCCCCAGGAAGATTGCATTGAAACTTCTGCTCCAGCAAACCAGTGCAAGTATGCTGAAAATGCAACAGCCTTCTCTGTATTTCAAGATAAGAGATGGGGATAATTTGAAGAGTGCTTGCCAGTGCATGTGAAGGCCAGTTACATGCCATACTATGAAAAATAAATCAACGGGTTTTTCAAGCAAATAAACAGGGGTTACTGACCAAAAAAAAAAGGGAAATGCAGCATTTTAAAGGGTTTTGCTTTTATTACTAACTTATAGGCGTATCACAAAGTTGTAAAGTTCCTGAAACATGTCTGGGCAGGTACCAGGGAGATGTGCAGTCAGAGATCAGGTAAATAAATGTAAATAAAGTAAAACCCTCACCACGTGGCAGCCATGGAGGCTCCCACTTTAATCCAGACCCTGCCTCTTAACATAACACACCCAACCAGAGGTGAAGGAACGCCTGTTCTGTTACCTGGACGGGGTGGGATTTAGAAACCTTTAAAAGAGGGAAATTTAATTTTGGAGGTGTGCTTTGGGGATTGGATTTGGCCAGGGCACCCAAACACGTGTTTGTAAGTAAACCTTTCTGCTTGTTAATTTTCTTTATTTCACAAACTTTGTTATTCTTGTAAAATTCAATAAATAGAGAATTTTTCTCCCACTATCGAGCACTGTAAAATTCCATAAATTTAATTGAATGGAATCAAGGTCAAGGATGCTGCAATAGCTGTTCTGTAGTCATGGATTTCTGCATTTCTTGATTTTTAATTTCTTTTGGAACTGAGTTAACTGAAGTAAGATTTTCTGCTCTCTAAGAACAAGACTAAGATAACAAGCACTTGTTGCAGTTTTTCCTGAAAGTCTGGTTAATGCAGTTCTCTTAACAGTTCTAGGAACACTGCAATTTCAAACGACAGAAAACTGAAATAAAAGTCTATGACCGTGTTGACCAGTTATATTTTAGAATATTAGCCCAGGAAAAATTAATCTTCAAAAAAGAAACAGAAAAAAAAGATTTCTGCAGCAGATCACCAAGCAACAGCCTGAACACGAAAATGTGCTTAACCTACAGCTATCTGCACCTTGTCATGACAATCCATTCAGCACTGGGTTTACTTGAAATGGCCTGTTCTTGAATAAAAAGACTCCCAAACCAACTAGTGCAAGAAAAGGGTGCAGGTATTGGGTGGAGCAGCCTTAACAGGCAAAGATCTGACAAACAGCACATGTTGAGGGTGTGGTGTCACAATGAACAGTGATACTCACCTGCACCAAGAAAATATGGTCCACCAACCAGAAAGATTAAAACTACTCTGAAAGACTACATGGCAGCAGTCAGTCATCTAACCTCTCAGAAAATATCTTTCTGAACCAGCGATAGAAAAATCTTAAATTACAAGCACTGACAGCTTTTCCTACCACTAATACTGATTTCCTCCCCCACCAAATAGTTAAATTCAAAATTCTGCTTGAATATGATTCTTGGTGCTTTTGATCTATAAAGTGCCTTACAGGTGGCATGACAAGTTCCTTTTATATCCAGTGAAAACAGTATTAGCTGCTCATTTTGTCAAGCTGCAGCATTGGGAACAAACAGCTCTCTTCTAACTGCTTAAAGCAAATCCCTCAGATACAGACACACTTTCTCACTCATTTAGAAGTGCTCTCATCCTTAGCAAACACACAGTTTACAAAGTAAATTTTAAAATACTTGAGATGTCTTCTACAGTTACCCTACCAGAGAGACCCAAGCAAATCTGATTTCTGCTAATTGGAACAAGGACTTAGAGATGACCAACACTTGAGGTCAAAGAACTAGATAGACAGTAAACTGCCTACAGTGACCAGTAACCGATTCCACCAAGTGGAAGGGACTTTTCTCGTCTAATCCCCTCAGCAGCAGAAGTACTTGGTAGGTTGACACTTACCCCTGCCAGTTCTTGTTGAATAGGAGCAAGCTGGGCTTCAGAAGTGGGACTCAGGGTAGCACTGACTGCGGCCACAGTGGGAGCAGGGTGCTCAGAGTCGTGCTCACCAGCTGGTTCTGTGTGACCCAGACCATGGTGGGGGGGCTCAACCTCTCCCTGGGAGTCCTCGCCTGAATCCGACAAAGCTTTTTGCTCTGCAGGGGACTGTGAGCAGAAAAGACAACGTCCCTTCAATGCAAGGCTCCAACATGAGAGCACATGTCCTAGTGAGAGGATCTGCTAACTCATTTTTGAATGCCGCTGAACTGGCAGAAGGAGCTGCTTTGCTGCTTAGACACCAATTAAAACAGACAGGAACTTGCGTAACAACCTGTGACTGAATCAGCTTCCCCTCCCCGCAAAAAGCAT
Organism: Poliocrania exsul; assembly: GCA_035041345.1. NCBI lineage: Eukaryota > Metazoa > Chordata > Aves > Passeriformes > Thamnophilidae > Poliocrania > Poliocrania exsul. The sequence goes on along the minus strand of JAWWLZ010000083.1, from coordinate 4,930,133 downwards.
CAGTTGGAGCAAATTCACTTTACTGAAAGTTAGCCAAAATCATCTGTGTCCCCAGCAGAGAACACTTTGCCAGCTACAGGGTTGCTGGGGTTTAACTCCTCCTTCTCTTGAAGACTGAAGGACAGCTGACAGCTTTTACCCCCAGATTCAGACATACAAATTAAACAGACAATTACTGTAAATAACAGTCCTTCTCTGCTTCTTCAGCTCACGTTTCAGGGAGGTGAGGTTGGTTATAAAACTCCCTATAGAAATTATTTTAACATTCATACAAGACACAGAATCCTTTCATATTCATGTGATGGTGAATTATCTGAAAAGCAACAAGAATGTTTTCTTTCATAAATTAACAAGTTTGTGTATCTATTTCAGCGAGGGGGATGACAGGATAACAACTGCAGCCCAAGGCAATTTGGGATTCTCTGAACTACTGACACAGACTTTCCATTTCTTCACATCATTTAATGCTGCAGAATCCTGCTTGTAGAACAAAAATTAAAGCATTACCATATTCTGCACACATCTGAAGAATAAAAAAATGTTACAGGCTTTGAGCTCAAACAACTGTATTGTGATTAAGGATGAAATTATAAACTATAGTCCATGGATAACATGCAGACCAAGGATGTGCTCCCAGCTGCGACCTGTGGGCTGAGCTTGCCAGTGTCTTATGGTAAAGGATCTGAATAATCAAGCAGTAAGGCAAAGATGTTACTCAGCAAACAACCTTGGCTTGCTCACAGAAAACACTTGGTAGAATGAAGAGAGATTAAAAGTGTCAAGTCCATGCAAGACAGTGAACTGAAGCCTCAAAAATAAACAGCAGCATTCACATCTGAAGGGCCTCAAGTTTTTGAAGCAAGGTTTGGCCTGTTCTCCAAACAGAAAAAAATTACTAAAAGCCTGCAATACAAAATTTTATCTTGCAAGAAATTACTATAATTGATGCAGTTAAGCTGACTTTTCTAATTTAATAATTGGCCATTGGCATTAAACTCTCAGTTTGGGATTGTAATTAAACTCAGATTTATGTGATAGACTGACTTCAAATTCTGGAGCTGGCAGCTTAGAACTGAACTGTCAAGTTTGGGTTTATAGTGAATATTTTGTCTCTAAGTACTGGCCTTTGGCCCAAGAACAACACATAGTAATGACCAAACCCGAACCTTAACAAAGGTTGTCCAAGCAGATTGCAGCAAAGGAGTTAACAGTTCTTTAGGAGCTGGCCAAGAACTGGTAGAGGGAGATCCCCCAACAAGAACAGTGTAATGGAGCCCAGGAGGAGGAGGGTCGAGGAGTTCAATCCCTGGAAGACCATCGAAAAAGACGCCCACTATGGATGAAGTCAGGGAGACAACCAAAGTGTGCAGGTGGAAGCCAACCAGCATCACATAACCAAAGGAGCCCCCCACAAACTGCATCTGTATAAGATGATAATTAAGACTGGGCATAAAAGGGTTACAAACTTCACTGCAGTGCAGCCTGTTTATCCCCCACGCTGCCTAATGAAAACAAATACCTGCTACTCAAAGGTAAAACATCTCTGAGCAGCCTTTCTGGCCAGGGTTTTGGCATCATAATTAAGGTTGGAAATAGTCAAAATACATTTACTGGGGATAATACTATGTCAAGTAAAGGCTGGGGATGCTGGGTTTTTCTGTTGTCCAAAATTTCTGATTGTCACTAACAGACCCAAACATTAACTTAAAGCCCCAAAGAATGGGAAGAGTTAAAGAAATATTTTGTTTGTCACCAAAAATTTAATCAAGTCTAGCACTCTAGCAAGCTATCCTTACCTCTTTGGTTGGGGAGAACAGCAGGAAAAGGCTATCTGGAGCTGGCCACAGCACTTACAACATAGGTATGTTGGTCACAGAGAAGGACAATAGGTAAACACCTCAGTCTTCCACTTGATGCTTAATACCCATTACTCCTAATCCCTTTTTTATGCTAAACCTCACTGTCAAGGCCAAGGGCATTCCACAGGCTGAAACAAAAACAAAATAATATGGCTTAAAAGTTTCACTATGTTATTATTAGCTTTTAGGTTTACTGAGACTGTGCAAAATGTAACTGTTTGCAGGTAAGACCTGCCCAAACTGTGGGCAGTCAAGATAAAAAGAGAATTAGAGCTACCTCGAGTATGTGCAACCAAGGTAAGAGGACTTGCTTCAATGAGGAAGCTGCAGGGAGCACATGAGAAATGCTGCCTAACACAGCAAGGGGGGAGGAGCAGAACCAGACAGAGGGGGGTGAAGAACAGTAAACATCCTTCTAGTAAACAACATAAGACATAAACAACAGAATGTGTATTTCCATGGCATAAATCCAAAGAGTTCCTATAATAGATAATATTTAGAGCTAACCACAAAGTGCTGAATTTTGTATACCCAGTGGACACCCCGGCTGTGGCCAGGCTGTAAGAAAATTGTGCTTTACTATCTATAGCTGGATTTCTTTCAATCAAGGCCACTGCCTTCTTCCCCTTCAAGGGGAGACAGCCATTAAAAAAGTACAAGAATTAAGTCATGAGTTACCTGCATCACACTAACCATAAAAGCAATTATAAAGCAGCAGCTCTGAAGATCTGCTATTTCTCATGGCTTCCACTGCACGTGTCCTTTGGTTCTCTCTCTGCTACCCCAGATCTTCCCTATGTGCCTTCCAACACAGCCCTTTCCCCCACAGCTCCTCAATCCTGCCCACCCCCTCTGGTCACCTGCAGGCCCAGGGCTGCTCACCTTTCCCTGAGCAGAGCCTGCCTCTGCCAGGGAGCTCACGCTCATCCTGCTGAGCCAGGCAGGTTTACAGTTTTCAAGAAACATGTGCAATAGTTTTAACCTTTAGACCCCCATCACTCTGTCACCAGTCACCAGCCTCAGCAAGCGTTTGGGCTTGGGGATCAGCCAGGCTGCAGCAGAACCCCCTGCGCTCCACTCACCCCCCTGCAGGCTGAGAACCCAACACACCCTGAGGCTCTGACAGAGGCCACACCCTGCCCAGCTGGGACAGCCCATGGAGACAACCCTGCCATAAACTCACACAGCCCGTGAGGAACTCGAGAAGGGGGGCACTCTAAAAGCCACAGCACTGAAAGCTGTAACAAGAAGGGTACCAGGAAATGGGAATGAATCCGAGGGATTTGACAAAGGTGGGAACAAGTTCTGCTCCTTCTAAGTAAGCCAGAATGAATCTCCAGATGAGCCAACCATTACCAGAAATCTGGAGGCAGCAGGGAACGATCAGGAAACTCCAGCCGGCCAGCACGGGGCTGGAGATGACCAAGAACATTCAGTGCTCATGAGAGGCAAAATAATGCCTGGAAAAATGGGTACAGAAGTGTTTCCACATAAAAATAGCTAAATACTTTATTATTCTTCAGCAATAATACACAGAATTTGGAGAGAAAAGGAGCAGGCATATAACTACAAAATCAAGTGGCATGTAAGATGGCAGAGCAGTGACTCCCACAGAGCAAGGAGCTGGAAGGATCACATTAAATTTTGGCTATTACAGTCTCAAAAGAAGTCCTGTACAAAACTAAAGGAGATAAGACATCATCATGCTGAACTGCCTGTCAGAGGATCCCACAGATGCCAGTAGCTCAACACACACAGAGTCCCCAAGCAACTGGAGAAATGAGAAGAGAAAAAGTAAAGGAGAAAAAAAAAAAAAAGAGAAATTTACTCTGACTTCTAGTTACACATCAGAAAATTGCTGTTAACGCAAGAAGAGGTTTGTGCTAGACACTTAAAAGTGGAAATGACAGATTATTTGTCAAGTAATTTCTATCAGTTTAGAATATCTTAAAGTAGGCTAAGTAAACATCCAACAGATTTTCATAACTGTAAAATACTTGCCACTGATTACAAAAGTGAAATAAACATAAATCTGATTCCTATCCTGAGCAAGACTGGAAACATGTGCTTGAAGACCCACAAAGGAAACAAAAAACCCCCAACTATTGCCAATCACCAGTTTTATGCAGAAAAATCTGAAGGCAAGGTGAGAATCTCATGGCCAGGTCAACAGATAAAATTGTATTAGAAAAAATATATTAAATGAATGAAAAACAACTGCAAGTTTCAGAATTTTGTGAATAGTGTTTAATAAGCATTTCGTTGTTTTAAGTCACAGAAGACAAAACCAAAAAGGACTTAAGGATTTTTCAAACCAGAACTGCTTCAGGCAGAAGTTTATACAGCTGTTCTCAAACAGGCCGATCCAAGGGAAACTGCAAACTCCTAAACTTTATTTCAGTTTTCAGTCATACATACTATTAAAAGTGTTTCCTAATTCCTTAACTTCATGAATTCTGATCTAGGTTCTTGCTTGAAGATCTTTGGAGCAGGTAAACAGTTCACTCTCTTCCTTTTTGCTGTAATGTTTTGTCTGAGATGTTTGTCCTTCCTTGAGCCTCCTCTTCTCTACCGGAAACGTTCCTAATAAAGTACAGAGTTCCAGGAAGACCTTGGCAGAAATCTGTTCCTGCCTCTTAAATACTAAGGCAAAGATCAACATGGAGATGAAAAATGTTAGGAAGCCACCCACACAAACTCACCTTGCTCAGCCAGATCAAACAAAATCTATTTTATTAAAACTAAAAATAACACAGAGGAAATACATAGATGCCTATGTGGAGATTTGCAGGAAATAAGGAGAGACATGAAGGAATACTTAGTATGATGGTACAACCACCAAATCATCATCAGCATGGCCAGGCTTTGGGAAGGAAGATTTGGGCAGGGCTCTCCCCAGGTGGGTGTGTCCCTCGAGCCTGTGCAGTGGATTGTTTAGGTGAGGCACAGAGTGTGACACTGGGCCCTCCCTTTAACTCCTGAGGTTCATCTGCGACAGCCGAGCGAGCCCGGACGGTGACAGCGAAGTCCTCAGGACTGGAATCTACAGCCCCCGGTTATTCCCAGGGATCTGCCATCCAAGTACTAACCAGGCCTGACCCTGCTCAGCTTCTGAGATCTGACAGGACTGGGTGTCAGGAAGGCATTTCAATAACCACCAAATACAGGCAAGCAAATAATACACCTTTCCAATACAGACTGACATAAGCACTCTTGGATCAGCTTTTCTCCCAATTCTAAGTTGTGTTATTTGCAACTCCTTTCCCCATTTTCCCCACCCTAACACCACTATCCTGTGGCCTAAAAAGACTACTCTCAGTATATCTTTTCACATTTTTTACCTGCTTAGAGCCCAAGACCTCTTGATGGTATGTTCAACAGCCTTGGATGTTATCAGCCTCCCTATAGGTGTCCAAGTTGCACCTTGCACAACTGTCTCTCCAAATACATTCATGATTGTTACATTAAGTGCAGCAATGTATTCACAATTAATGAACTCTCAGGCATCAATTTTAACTCCTTAAGGATACAGCTGACTTACAATCCAGTTCACACAGGTATCCCTAACAAAGCCTCTGGGCAGCTGTGCTAAGGACACTGAGAGAGCCTGGCCAAGGGAATGCTTTGCTTCTCCATACACAAGTTCCTTCATCCACAGTTCTCTGCCACCATCCTAACCCTAACAAGTCATGCCCACAGCATGAACTACATTTTCTAGTCATCCACCTACTCAAACCACCAAGACCAAGCATTTCCAAATAACACTATGTTAAACCAAGACCTCAACTAATTCCTACTTTACATACCATCTTGCTCTACAGACTACTTGCAAATGCCACCTTTCCAATCCTCTAAATCACAACTCCACACCTATTTTTAAAACTCCAGTTAAGGCCATGATGACAGCTAGAACAACTTAACAACATAAACCCTCACTCGCTCCAGAACCTTTGCCTTTAGGACCCAGATGCCACTTATCCCTTAAACTCTGCACCACTTCAGTATGGAACATGTTTCATGTAACTTTTCTTCCTTCAAAGTCGTCCTCAAAAGCTCACCATTATCAATTTCCCTACAGAAAGCAGGACACTGACCAACATTAGTCACATAACAAGCTGTTCTTTTTTTATATAAAGTATTCTTTTCTATATTCTACCAATTCGGGGTGGCGGAGGGAAGATGACAAGGCACAAACAAGCCCTACCAGAGACAATGACTTGTTTTCAAGTGCAAAATAGTTTAAAATCAGAGTTGAGTGTCTACCTCTTGTTGTATGTGAGACTAGGGAGGTCATGACCATCCTAACATGATGAGAACCAGTAATGACCAGATCATCACCACAGTTCACACTTGCAGAACAAATACAATATTTCAAAAGCATTTTTGGATGAAGGGTTTCTTTACAACACCACTGTGTTAAATTTGTTTCAGTTATTATACCTGCTTAAAAATGTGTAAATCCAAAAATCCAGAATACTTCACCTCAGAAATGCATGTTAAAAGTTAACTTGAGAAAATAACTTCAAGGAACCTATGGCCAGAAGCTTGTCATGAAATGGCTTTATGGCAGAAGCTAAAATTAGTTTCAGAGCAGAAACACAAGTCAAACAAGTGTCTCACAGAATCAGTTGTATCCATCAACTGAAATACTTAATTCAAAAAGTGCTATGAAAAGCACTGCATGGTTCATGAATAAGTTACTGGAATAGACAATGGAATAACAGAAACCCTCTATGCCTAACACAGAGAAGATCAGACTTTATGCTTGTCCCAGTTCAGCATCCAGGACCAGTTTATCCCTGTGTGGGGGTGACCAAAGCTGGGCATTCTAAACCCTCTGGGCCATTGCCCAGCAACTGTTCCCAAGGGCCCATTGGCAGCAGCTG
>JAWWLZ010000083.1:4897039-4912349 GCA_035041345.1 Poliocrania exsul | reverse complement strand
TGTGCAAAAAGACCCCCACAAGCAAAGCCCAACCACACTTGGTTAGAAAGAACAAGCACCATGACTGGCTCATTTATGGCTACACCTCACAAGGGATGTCACGGGGAACATAAATGACATGGGGAAAAGATGCAGTTCTGCTTCACTTTCAAAACTTTGGTAAGTTGCTGTTTATGAAGTGTAACATCAGATGTTCTCATTCATCTCCAAACCCTTTTTTTGTCTCTTACAGCAGGAAACTTCCACAGCTGGCTGGGAAGGTAGAATGCCTTTAACAGTCAATCTTCAACAAAACTTTCCTACACCACATTGAAAGCACAAATATTTAGTGTTTGCAGAGTATGTGTTATTTCATTTCCCTGTGGCATTAAGAGAACTAAAACAACCCTCTGCAAAAATAGGTGATTTTATAATTTTAGATCAGGAACTTCAAATTAAGTAAATGTCACAAGTCTGAAAAGGAAACAAGTAGCTTATTTTTACATGAGAGGAAGAAGAAAACCCTGAGAAAACTTTGCAATGCAGATAAAATATTTATAAAGAACTCTAAAAAAGCATTAACAAAAATTATTAAAGCATTTAGACAGCTCTATTCAGTAGTTCTTTGTGGTGTTTGGGTGTGAATTATTAGGACATGTCATTCAGCCTAACTTTGCACCCACTGATCTATCTGAAGTCACCGTGGGAAAACAAAGATCTTGTTTGTAGACCTTACAAACACCACAGAAAGTGGTGAGTGCTGCCTTTTCCCCTTAGAGCAACAACAGACCTTCCTTTCTCCAAAAGCATCACACAAGTCTGGCAAAAGAATGACAGTGATTAGTCTGAAAGGAGCTGCTTCGGTTCCCTCATCTTCTGCACATCTCATACAACCAAAGAACATGCAGAGCTGGAAGGAAGCCCTCAGGGTCATGTCCAACTCCTGCCCCTCTGCAGGACATCCCAACTATCACTGCACATGACTGAGTGAATTGTCCAAAGGCTTCCTGAACTCAGACAGGGTCAGTGCTGTGGCCACTTCCCCAGGAGCCCGTTCAGTGCCCAGCCACCCTCTGGGGGAAAAACCTTTTCCTGTACCCAGCCTCAAACACCCCTGACTCAGCTCCAGCCATTTCCTCAAGTCCTATCACTGGTCACAAGGATGAAGAGATGGGGACCTGCCCTTCTGCTGCCCCTCAAGATGATGTTGAGGATCACAATGAGGGCTCCCCTCACTCACCCTCTGCAGGCTCAACAAACCAAGTGATAAAAGTGACTCCTCATCCAGCTCCCCTTCCAGACCCTTCACCAACCTTGTGGCTCTCCTTTGGATGCTCTCTAATTGCTTGCTGTCTTTTTTCTATTGTGGTGACCAAAACTGCTGCCAGGACTCCAGATGGACTCTGCCACAACAGCACAGGGCAGTCCCCTCCCTCACCTGGCCAGCAATGCCAGGCCTGATGCCCTCCAGGCCATGGTTGGCCCTCCTGGCTGACTCATATTCAACCTCCCATTGCCCAGGACCCCCAGATCCCTTTGGTCTCCAGCCTTTACATCCAAGTAAACCTGCTATGATCATGCCCTGTATATTTAACAGTTTCACAAAGCAAAGCAAGTTGCAGGCACCTCCTGAAAGGGCAATGTGAAAACACCCATTAAATTTGCATCCCCTTCCAGCCACTGAAGAGACAAAATAATTCATTTCCCATCCAAAGAGGTTCTGTTGTCCAAAGTGCAGCTTCAGCAGCAAGTTATAGACAAGAAAACTACCAGTTGTGTATGAGTGGCAAGTTAATGAGGAGAAAAGCATTCAGGTTCCCCTGGATCTCTAGGGCTGGCACAAAGCTGCTCCTTCTCTTTGATACTCCACTGCCACATGTGGGAAGTGCCAGTTTTAATCCCCCATCCAGCTGGAATACCAGAGAACATCCAACAAAACACTCCAGAAAAGGTTTCCAAGAGCATTCAGGAACTACTTTATAGAGTGGCCACTACAATAATTGTGCCTCCATTCCAAAATAGTGGTTTTCAATAACTAACCTCACAATGGCAATCCCCAAAGCCTTTATCCCAATGTCACTAAATCTTTGCAATGACATTAATCAAACTTCACCCAGTTTGGGGAGAATTCACTCTCTCTTACTCTTTAGCTTCATGTTTATCAGCTGATCTCTCACCATGACAGGCAATGCCAAGACCTGGATTGTGCCTGGGAAACCTCACAGTACAAACTTCTATGGAAAGTGGCACCAGGATCTTCCAACCCCCCCTTTTCTGCAGTAGGGGAACCCCCCTGGATTCAACAACCTCCTCCTGGCAAGACACAGCTGGGCATCATTTCACTACAAAGAGGCAGAGAAACAGTTTTACCAACTCAGTAGAGAAAAAGGAAAGACAAAAGAATGGAAAAAAATTCAAGGAACAATTAGAATGAAAAAAATGAAGTAGTTATGAGCATATTAAAGGAAATGCCTGCAGCTTTGAAGAAAGTTATCACAAAGATCATCCACTAAAATAGTTTGAAGTTATAAAAGACATTGGGAGGATGATTACTTGGAGGCAGCACTGACAGCTCAACACTGATTTAAGACACTCATCAGTCTGAGAGAGACACCAGAACTTAGAAGGTAAAAATAACTAATACACTGTTGGAAACAGAAAAAACAATTAATCAATTGAAACAAAAGGGTGTCATGGTAATGGCAATAGGTTAAAAAAGCTTTGCATCAGTAAAATGAGACACAGCACAAAGCCAGCAGTTTTCAGGAGCAGAAAAAGGGGTTGCTGCAGTAACCAAATGGGGAATGCTGAGTTTCAGCTGCAGAACAGACAGAACAGCTACTGCTCAAAGGAGCTCCACAGTCTGCAAGAACAGCTCAAACTTCTTCCTAGGTACTCAGGTCTACGTGTCAAAGAATAATTAGCTTCACACCTCATAATGAGGTACGACAGACAGCTCCATTGTGCTGATCAACCAGGATTAAGGAACATGAAGAGCTTTGCTGTAACACACTTGGTTTGTGAACATGAACATTTAGCTATCAAATACTTCAGGTGAGAGGACCAATATGAAGCAGAAGGTCAAAGACTATTTCAGCAAAATATTTTGCCATCAGTAGCAAAACAGTTACTTCAAATATTCAATGGAAATACCTGGGCAGAAGCAAGTGAAGCACTTACCTACAAGAATGGGGAAAAAAAATTGAAGTGTCTAAGAAAGGAGGAAACAGTCACCTGAGGAGCCCCTTGCCATACCAGACTGCAGACAAGGAGAGCAGAAAGACCACAGAATTCAGTGAGTTGCAGCAGAATGATTCCAATTCCAGAAAATGCAGCTATTTCCACTGTTCTAGAAAGATCATAAGCCTCAAAAATGGAAATGGAAGAAAGAAAACTCACAACAGCCAGTGATGTCAGAATGAGCAGGAGCCAACAGCTCCAGAGCAAGCTCATCCTGCTGAATGTTATGAAAGATTGTGATACAATCCTATTGCAAGAAGAAACAGAACAGCAAAGGATGAAGATGCCAACTCAGGAAGGAGATGCAAATATAAACTAAAAAGATTAGAAGGTGAGGAAAGTCACTGGAAGCAGAAAGGGGTCTGAAAAGGCAAAAAAGGGAAAAGAAGATCAGATGAAAAAGTAAGGATGGGATCACATTCCCTCTGCCACTTCAGACACCTGGCAGGAATACAGAGGAGGGGTGGAAACACATCAGTCAGCACCACAAGATGCAATAAACACTGGAAACCTGGAATGCACTGCTCAGCTTCAGTTCCCCAGAAGAATGGGGAGGTAAAGCAAGGGGCTGTGTGCCATAAGACAGCCATTCCCAAGCTTCTGACTCTCAAAGAGCACAAAAACTCCTCCAAATTTATTATAAGGTCATTACAATGACAGTTTACAAATACTGTCACTAATTTCCTCATAAATAGTCATTACAGATTTGACTACTACCATTCTTAAGACCACTTATCATGCTCCTGGGGCACTGAAAGCTCACCCTGAGTCTGGAAGTCACAGCCAGGTGCGGCTTCACAGGATCTGTCCAGTAACTGGAGTGCAATTGCATTGTTTGTTTGTTGCAGGCCTCACCTTCAAAGGCTGCACCTGCAACAGAGATTGCCTTCCTGTTGTTTAACATTAATATCAGAACCATAACTGGCACTAACAGAGTTTAAATGTAAGAAACAATCTTGGAAAAGGGACCTCACACCTTTTCTTTCACCTCCCTCAAGGCATTTCCTCCCCCCCTTCCCCTTTTCCATTGGCTGAGAAGGAAGAGAAACAGCCAGGCAAGGCCAACTGGCTCTGACAGAAACACTGAGGGACGTTTGGCGCTCCCAAAGGCAAACTCTCGATGCCCACTGCCACTTAAAACATCACTGTACACACCTTGGGGCAGAACACCCAAATCCTGAAGTAGAGCAGAGCAAGTTCTCACAATCTTCTTCAGAAAAAACATGAAGCCACTTAACTAGTGGAGTTTTCAGGTTTTCAGTACATCTATTATGATAGGTCACCTCATTTTAAATAACCACTTCCATTACTCTCTGGCTAGAGAAAGCATTAACAGGAGTATAAGCAAAGGAAAAATGTAGAGCAGTGCGAAAGTTGGGGACAATGACTCCGAGAAGCGGCCGGACAAGGCGGGGCACAGAGCGGCCCGGAGCCCCCCCGGGGCCTCCTCGGAGCGCGCAGGGAGCCCCGACCCGCCGGCGGCCGCGGCCCCCGGAGCCCCGCGGGAGGCCCTGCGGGAACAGCCCCGGCCCGGCCCGCGGACAGCGCGGCGGCCCCGCCGGGCGCTCCCTTTGTCCGGCCGCTCATCCCGCCGCGGGCCAGGCGGCCGCGGAGAAGGAGCGCTCCCGAGCGTGGGCCCGCGGCCAGGCGCGGCGCTGAGCGCGGCCTGCGGGGCCGGTCCCGGGTGGTGGGGCCGAGCGGGGCCGGTGCGGGCCGGGAGCGGCGCCCACAACTCCCGCCTACCTTCGTTCGCCAGGTCCGCCATTTTACTTCCTCAGCCGCCCACAATGCATCGCGCGGCCGGACGGCGCCGCCAGCGCGGGCCGCGCGCCACGCGCACGCGCCGACGGAAGGGAGCCCCGGAGCGGCACTGCGCATGCGCGGGGGGCGGGGCCGGCCGGGCGCTCTGCGGGGCCTCCTGCGGGTCCCGCCCCCCCCCCCCCGGGCCTTTGCTGTCCCCTCTGTGTCCCTGCCCTGTCCGGGCCTTTTGTGTCCCCGCTGTCCCTTTTCTGTCCCTGCCCTGTCCCCTCTGTATCCCTGCCCGGTCCAGCCCTTTGCTGTCCCTGCCCTGTCCCCTCTGACCCCACTCTGTCCGGCCCTTTTCTGTCCCCTCTCTGTCTCTTTTCTGTCCCCTCTCTGTCCCCTCCTGTCTCTCCCCTGTCCCCTCTCTGTCCCCGCCTTGTCTCGGCTTTGTCCCCGCCCTATCCCCGCCCTGTCCCTTTTCTGTCCCCGCCCTGTATCTGCCCTGTTCCCTCTCTGTCCCCTCCCTGTCCCCTCTCTGTCCCTTTTCTGTCCCCGCCCTGTCCCTGCCCTGTGCTCTCCCTGTCCCCGCCCTGTCCCCGCCCTGTGCCCTCTCTGACCCCGCCCTGTGCCTGTCCTGTCCCCTCTCTATCCCCGCTCTGTCCCCTGTCCCTCCCGTCGGGGTGCAGGGTCCGGGCTGCCGGGCAGCGGCTGCCCTGGGGCTGTGCCCGCCTGACTATTGACTCATCGAATATCCTGAGCTGGAAACGATGCCAAAATTCCCGGTAAATCCCGGACGATAAAGAACTGCTCACAGAGTTTTGCTCTGTTTAGCAGCAGGTGTGTGTTCATTAACGCCAGCGGGGAGAGAGGGTGGGTTGTGCGTGCCCCTCCTCCTCCCGTGCTGGCTCAGCGTACACATTTTATACCTCACTCTGCTCCATCTGCAAAGCGATGGCCTGAGGACTGTAACACATGTGCATAAAGCCGGCGGAACTCTCTTACATCTGCACATGGGGCGGTGCTTTGAGCTGTGCCTGCCCTTGAGTGGGGTCCTCGCTCTTCTTCGGCCTCGGGAGGTCGTTCCAGGGGCTCTTCCTCGCTTCAACTTTTGACCTCTCTGCTGGACGCTTTCTCTGTTCCGGCGTTTTCCCCTGGAAAGCCCCGAGTTTGTTTTATCAGTTCTCCCTCTGCTTTAGCTGAATTCTGATTGGATAACCTTGAATTAAGTTCTATTTTAGCTCCTGCCAGGCCTTCTGGCATCTGGAAAAAGATACATTTTTCAACCAGTGAATTCCATAGTTTGTAGCTTTTCTCATATGTACAATCAGAAAGCCCCCTCCCCCAACCAGAACTTAAATCTTATAACTAAATCCCCAAAGTTATATGAAAAAATATTAAGCTAAAGTGTCTTATTTATACAATTTCTTATCAGAAGAGACCCACAGGGATCATCAGTCCAACTCCTGGCCCTGCACAGACACCTCAACAACCCCACCATGTCCCCCAGAGTGTTGCCCAAACCCTCCTGGAGCTCTGGCAGCCTTGGGGCCGTGCCCACTGCCCTGGGGAGCCTGGTCAGTGCCCACCACCCTCTGGGGGAAGAGCCTTTCCCTGAGATCCATCCCAACCCCCTGGCACAGCTCCAGCCATTCCCTCAGGTCCTGGACCATACCTTTCCAGGCCTTTTCTTCAGACTACGATGAGTATCTGCCATTCTCTGTGAGTTCCAGCTCTACAGAGCTGTGCACCCTGACCCAAAATGTGGATGTACTCGGGCTTTCTATTGCACAGAGTGACAGTGCAGAGAGTATAGAACAGAACCACCCTCTGGTGTTCTTGTTCTCTCAATGGTGCCCTGTAATTTGTTGCCTTGTTTGTTCAGTGCCCCAGAGCTACCATGACTGCATGGACTCAGTCTCTGTGCTTTAGTCAAAAGCAGCTGGCACAGGGGTAGAAACTGAGAGATCTGATTCTCATCTTCCCCCTGATGATTGGTTCAAGGCTCAGTGTAGGAACAGCATGTGCGGTGCCTGATCATTTGACTACAACCCTAACATAAAGCAGAATCCAAGGACCAGGCTCCTGATTCCTTTTGTAAGTACCATGCATTGAAACCATGTGGTTTGCCTGCTAGGAGAATCTTCTATCAAGAATATAACAGCAGGACTGACAAAGGTTGGTAAGAATTAGTGAATGGCACTGATTCAGAAAAGGTAGAATCATCCCAGAATGGATTGGGTTTCAAGGGAGCTCAAAGCTCATCTCATTCCATCCCCTGTCATGGGCAGGGAACCTCCCACAAGCCCAGGTTGCTCCAAGCCCTGTCCAGTCTGGCCTTGAACACTTCCATGGATGGGGCAGCCACAGCTTCTCTGGGCAACCTGTGCCAGGGCCTGCCCTCCCTCACAGGGAAGAATTTCTTCCCAAAACTAATTAAACCCTGCCCTCTGTCAGTTTGAAGCTATTCCTCCTTGTCCCAAGTCCCTCTCCAGCTCCTTTGAAACCCCTTTAGGCATTGGAAGGGGCTCTCAGGTCTCCCCAGAGATTTCTCCTTTCCAAGTGAACACCCCAAGCTCTCCCAGCCTGTCTCCAGAGGGGCTCCAGCCCTCGGAGCATCTCTGTGGCCTCCTCTGGACTTGCTCCTGCAGCTCCACATCCTCCTGAGGTTGGGGCCTCAAAGCTGACACAGGATTCCAGATGGGGTCTCACCTGAGTGGGTCAGTGGGTCAGTGGGTCAGAATCCCCCCCTCCCCTGCTGCCCATGTTGTGGGATGAGCCCAGGACATGGGTGCCAGGGCACATGGCCGGGGCATATTGAGCTTGTCATCCACAAATATACCCAAGTCGTCTCCTTAGGGCTGCTCTCAATCCATTCTCCCCTCAGCCTCTCTTTGTGCTTGGGATTGCCCTGAACTACACGCAGGATTTTGCACTTGGCCTTGTTGAGCTTCATAAGGTTTGCACAGACCTACCTCTGAAGCCTGTTCTGGTGCCTCTGGATGGCATCCCTGCCCTCCAGTGTGTTGACCACACCACACAGGATACCTACATTGAAATACAGGACGCTCATCTTTAAATAAATGTCCATCAGCAGCATTTGGTGGGACTTTCCTTTAGATCAGACAACTCTGTTGGAGTTGTGTGATTGCTGGTGCAAGCTGCATTATCAGTTGAATGAGCAACCCAGGGGGCACAAGAAATCCAGGTGTTTTTAAAGGGTGTTTGGGCCATTTAGTTCAGCTGGACACTCTCCTGCATCTGGTACTCATGACCAAGGAAGGAATATCTGGGGGTATGATAATCAATGGCCATGTCTGGCATAGCAACCATGAAATTGTGGCATTCAGGGTTCTGAAGGGAGTGAGAGAGACAAATGGCAGAC
This sequence comes from Poliocrania exsul, assembly GCA_035041345.1. Lineage (NCBI taxonomy): Eukaryota > Metazoa > Chordata > Aves > Passeriformes > Thamnophilidae > Poliocrania > Poliocrania exsul. The sequence continues at coordinate 4,904,005 of JAWWLZ010000083.1, read as the reverse complement.
TACAGCACTTTCAAGAGAAATGACTTTGGGTTATTCAGGAGTGGGTGAGGTAAGGTTTTGTGGGAGTCAGCTCTGAACAACAAAGGAGCTCAAGAGAGCAGGCAGATTTTTGAGGACTTCCTCCAAGTACAAGAACAGCCTGTTCCAGCAAGAGGAGGAATAAGTAAATGTGTTGGGAATCAAATTTGGTGAACACAGAACATGTGAATGAACAAAAGAATATGTGTACATGAGATGGAAGCAAGAACAGACTACTGAATTGGAATATAGAAATACTTAAATGTGCACAAACGGTATTAGAAAAGCCAAAGCTCAACTAGAGCTGAAGCTGGCAAGGGATATCTTGGTCTCACTCTACATCAAGGAAGTCCCCCAAGTCTCTGAGACAGGGCTCAGAGACAGGATCAAGTCATGAATCTCTTGAGAACTCCCAGGACATGTGAGTCCATGGGAGCCTCCCTGTGTGGGAGGGCACTGAAAGCTGGCTGATGTTCCTGAACAAACACATTCCATCATCTTTAATGGGTCCTGGAGATTAAGGGGTCTGGGAGATCAAGTGAAGGGCATGTCTGCATTCAAGGGGGTGCTTTAAAGAGCAGAAGAGTCTCTTTAACCTCTTACTCTTCAGCTGCCAAGGCAGAAGAAAAATACTATTGAGAGTATTGCTTTTCACCCACGATGAGTCCTATCATCCTTCCCTGGCTTAAATAAACTTGCTACTAGTCAATAAACTACATAGTCCTGAGCAAGTCATCCCTGGTTTTCCCTGAGAGTAAAGCTCTGGCCATGGTATCCACAGATACCTGGGTGACACATGTCAGGGCTTCAGACATGGTTGGGTTACATCTGAGCAGGAGACTCTCCTTTCTGGAGCCAAGTGATTTGGAAAATTACTGTTTGTCTAGAGAAACTCTAGTGATTAGACCATCTAAATTCCAGAAAGGATCCAAGACTTAAAATAAGGGGAACACAGTGTAGAGGAATTTCTTACAGATTATGGACATGTGAGCAATCCAGTTTCTGTGTGGATTCTTTGAAGCTGTGGAGAGAGAAGCTGAGACAGGATGCCTGTGGTTTGCAATGGGAAAGAACAGCATTAAAATAAATAACTTCTGAATGCTTTTGGGTGTTTAACAAAAACATTGTACGTGGATTTTCAGTGTAACCAATAAGAAGTGTTATCTTGTCACCTGAACATACTGATTTAGCCAATCTGCATAAGAAATGGGGGGTGTGAACGATGCTTTGGGATATAACAGGTGCTTGAGTGAGTGAATGGATGGCGTTTACTTGACCATATTGATCATTGTGTGATGTCCATTTCATCCTTGCAACAACACAGCAGAGAAAATTATTCAGGGAAATTAATAATTATTGATATTAATTAAATATTTTGAGTTTGGTGCAGAGTCTAAATACAAAGTATTTGAATGCAAAGCCAGATACACAGTCTCTGTAAGGAGGCTAAAAAGGGAGGTTGAGCTGTCAACTCTTAAGTGAGCACCATCCCATTTGCTCCCTGAAGAGGAAAAAACTTTGAGAGGACTGGGCTATCATCACTCTCTATCAAATACCCTGTTCTCAAGGCAGCTGTGAAAATCCTAACAACCTCAATGCCCTTTGTGTAAAATTTTGAGCAGTGCTCTTTTATGCAAGGAACAAGATTTTCATCATGATGGGCAAAGCCACAGCTGCACTTGGAGATTATTACAACCTTTTAGAGATTGAATGCAACTTTTGACCACTAAAAACAACCAAGAAAATACCCAGGAAACACCTAAGAGAATATGGAGTCTGACACCTCAGACCACCCACCCAGCAGTGCAGGCACTGGAATCTGAGTGGGCAGGGCAGAAAGCAAGGAGAAAGGAGCTGGCAGGCAGGCCTGTGTAGCAATGCATTCTCAATACATGACTTGGAAGAAGTCATGCCAGAAATGGATGGATGAAGAAAATACACCAGCCACCGAGAATGCTTTAACAACTGATGTTTTTAATGTGGTTTAAATGTATTAAATGTAAAAACTGCATAGTCATTGCCTTCTTCTTCCCATAAACCCCTGTCAGGCCAGGGGGCTGGGAGAAGGACAGTGACCTCACATTTCCTGTAACCCTCTCCCATTGAATGTAAATTCCCTTACCGCTATTGGCACAAAGGCAGACTCCCCCTTGTCCCTTATTGATGAATTTGTATCCCTCCAAAGTCCATATAAACCTTTCCCCCTGAATAAACTTCCTCTTTGCTCCTGCCCTCGCCAGTGGTCCCTGTGTGTTCCTTCCAGGGGGCTCTCAGAGGCCACATGGTCTGGGTAAGCACTGAGCACTTTCTCCTTGGTCAATGGATTGATAATCCAGGACCAGGAGAAGGTCACACCATTGCAGAGTCCTTCAGCTCAACGAGGCTAAGCAAGAAACCCACAACCACAATAGGCCTGGGGGCAGGGCTTGAAACTCTGTGACCTGATGTCACCGCGGTGCAATGGAGAGCCCCAGCCCTGCTAAATCAGTCCCAGGCAATGCACTCTGGTCATTGGGCTGCAACACCTTTTATTTGATCCGAACTGACTTCATGCTGATTTTGGCATATCCTCTGATCATGACCTGAGACTTTGAACAGCTTTGTAAGATTTTTTCACATTGTGCATGTCCACAGGCCTGGGCACTGGTGCTGGCAGCTGCATGATAACCACGTGGCAACCTGAGTGTGTGCACAGGTCTAGACCTTGTCTGTGCCTCCTCCCTGAAGAATATTTGGTGCAGACAATTTACAGAGAATTTAGCCCAAAGTATTAGCATGTCTCTATTCACACAAGAACTGTAATTTTCAGGGATATACAATGTGGCTGATTTAGCTCCAGTCTTCATGGAATTAAGTTCCTGTCCTAAAGTAGCCATGTCCTACAAACTGAGCCAAACACTAATACTGAAAAGGTGTGAGAGTAATTACCCACTATGTGAGTATCTAAAAAACAATAATTACATTTTTAATTTAAGTCCTTATTCTGATGCAGATATCCATTACAGAAAATTTCACTTCAGAGTATTAGAGCCCATTAAACCTATAAGAAATTAAGAACATGCTTTTATCATGAAAATGTTGGGCAACTTTAATTATAGGAATTACTGTCTTGTGCTTCTCTAATGAATGCATCGTACCAGCACAGCGAGTGATGTGACCTATTTAAGGGAAGTGATTTAGAAAGAATGTACCTCAGAAAGTTACACTCATTAGACCTTAAGAACCAGCAGGTCACAGAGTGTTCTCTATTCATGTTCTAATTAGAGCCCATACTTCTCAGAATCATTAGCATGAGAAAGGAAAATTAACAGTTTTATCCTAACAGTTTTGCAAAGTCAGATTCTGATTTAATTTACCTTCAAGTATGTCTATAATAACACCAGGGTTAATGTGATTCTAGCACTTTATTATTTCAATAAAATGTAAACTCTACCCACACCAACTTTACAGTTCCTGTGACTTTTAGAAATTAATTACAAGAGTTATCTGTACCTTGTGAACTTGTCAACTTGCTGATATAACTAGGATCTATTTTGGGTGCATGCCATTAAGATACTATAAATGCCATACTTTCTGATTAGTACTATTGTTAGGTCAGCATTTCTAAAGGGACATGGCCTAAAAGTCACTATGACTTTGACAAATTAAATATTTTTCCATGGCTGAGCTCTCTCTCAAAAAAACCCCACCGGAAAACCTACAAGAAACCCAAATAAACAAACAAGAAACCCCAAACAAACAAAAAACCCACCCAAACCCACCCAAACCAACACAACCAAAACCAAACACAAACCAAACAAACCCTCAACCAAAACCAACTCACAGTGTTTGAAGGCTGTCTGAGACTTTGTCATTTGGATGAGCTCAGACCCTGAAGGATTCAGTGTGTTGTTCCAGAGCATGACAGTGGCATTTTGGTCCTTTATATTCAGCAGCAAGGAAAGAACTAGAGACTCTAGAATGAAGACAGCACCACAGACAACCACTATCTCATTTCCATCTCTATTGCTCTACCAGTGACCTGGACCTCATCACACCATGTAGGTCAGTCTTGTCTGCTCCTGGTGGCAGACCTGGATCATGCAGAAAGTTGTACCAGAGGCCTCCAGAGGTCCCTTCTGTCCACACCTCTCTGATTTTCAATGGTGTAGCAATCATTATTAATTGCTAAGCATATCCAGGACTCTGTGTAAGTGAGGTTCTGTTGGAACTGATCCAGCTGAAACTGATTTTTTAACTTGTCTCTGCACTGAGTGGGTTATTTCTCAGAGAACTCACTCCTTGTGGCATGAGAGAGCTGGCAAGGACAAGCAACCTTAGAAGGAATAGGGCTTCCTTTTTCAACAGCACCCTGGGTTTATGTCACACTGAACAATGTCACAGGCTTTCCCAGCTGCTAGACCATTTCTATGGGTCTTACAGATCCTTTTTAGAATATTCTGTTAGAATCCTGATCCCTCTTGTAGCAGCTCCTGTGGCATCGTGACCCTCAGACAGAAACTGCTGTATTAATGCCAATGGATTACTGAGCAGTGGCCAAGCCTTGTATTTTCAAATGCTTGCTGGAAATTACAACAATAAAGAAGACCCATCTGCTGCCTGATTTCAGGCAATGTGCAATGTGAAGGCAGTGGTTGGTAACTGGAAACTATTACACAAACCTATTGTGAGGGTCTTCAGCAACACAACAGTGATATTGGTTACCCCCATCATTACTGTTTTCAGCAAGGGATTTCTTATAAAACATTTGTTTCCCCCTTTAGGAGGACTGAATGATGGAAGGAAAGCCATCAATCTTTCTCCATCTGTAAGGAAAATGGTCATCTCCTAACAGTCTTGAGGACACAACCAACTACACAGCCTACACCCTGTCTTTTCTCTGATGTCTGGTATAGTTTCAGAAGATTTTTAGGCTGTTATTAAATTCAGTTCCTTCTAGTTGACTCATCTGCAAAGATTTACAATTATTTCAGTGGGAAAATCTGCTCCATAAAATACTTGCTAAGGTGGAATGATCAATATGTCCTACCAGTGGATTGATTCATGAGTGAAGGGACTCACATGCTCAACACATGCAGAACTGGATCTAGCTCATAAAAATAAGGGAATATTTGGAAGCTTACTCAGCATTTCCAGGACCTGTGTGCAATTTCAGTTGCAGACTCTACCACAGCATGAGGCAAGGCACCACTGACACGAAGGGGAAGGTTTTTCTCTTAATTGCTTTGCATGTAACAAACAGCCCAGCAGAGTGAAACTCCAGAATTCCAGTGACTCTGGTGGCACACAGCTCTGTTCATCCAGGTATCACTCAAGGGCCTCTCAGAAGAGCAGCCTGGTCTCCCCAGCCCTGGCACAGCCCTCTCCCTGGGCTATGGTGGGATCTCCAGCACCCACTAGGTGGTGGTCTGGGATAACAAGAAGGAGGCTTACAAGGCTCCGAGAGCAGAGAGATGAAAGGGTTCCTTGCCATGAGGGGCTGAAGGGGTATGTCAAAATACAGGACCTGGGGCACAGTGCTAAAAGCACCATGGCAGGGTCACTGAGTCATCATTACCTTCCTGATGTTTTCTTTCAGAGGAAGCAAGCTTGGTTGTTCCAGTTGTGTCTCATTTCCAGCAAAGTACAGGTGTGCAAGGACAACTAAGTGCACTTACAAACACAAAGATGCCTTTGAAGCATCCATAGTCTGAGGTTCCCATATCTGACTTACCTACAATGTTCGTGCTGCTCCTGAGCTTTGACCCTCCCAGCCACACTGGCCCAGGACATGGATCAATGCCCTGGTGTCCTCATAACTCTGTGTGGGCCTGAAAACCTGAGCAAAGCTGTCAGCAATTAGGGCTATTCAGGGACTGAACTAAAAGGCTTAGAAATCTTACTCACCTCCCTGCATTGCTGGGAGACCCTGTGAGTTTGAGGCTGCTTGGCACAACCTGAGTGCTGAAATGCAAACAGAATCTTCCTCTGGAGCCATCACAGTGTGCAAGCAAAGTGGAAGCTGCACACCCATTCTCTGGCAGGACTTGGGAGCATTTTTGTTCTAGGACTTTGTTTTCTTGAAGTGCTTTTCCAAGCTGGCATACAGACCCCTGGCACTGGGTTACTGAGAAGTGGTCCATCCTTACTCTCCAACCTTGGAGAGTTTCAAATTTAGCTGGATCAAATTCAACTGAATAACCTTATCTAACTTTGAAGCCAGCTTAGTTCCAAGCAACAACTTAAAGTACCAAATGTCTTGCCCTATCTATACCTTTCTATGATTCTGTGATACCTTTGATTTCTTTCATTCTTAGAAGACTGGCTGAAAGGAGCTGTGCAAGTAGAAGGGGAAGAGGAATGGACATTTATAACTGCAACTCCTTGTCCATCTGAATAGGATCAATGTGCAAAAACACATAAGACAACATTTTTGGTGTTTGATCTTAGAATTCACTGCTAAGAGGACGTGCTCACGGCCCCAGCCTCCAGAGACCAGCGTGTATTTACTGAAGCATTCTCCCTTCTGAACATAACCGCTAGAGGGGGAAGCAAGCACTTGATTTTTCACAGTTTCTTGCTGAAAACTGTGCTTTCATGTTTTAAGATTGTGGTAGTTTTGGCTTTAGTTTTAGCTAAGCCTCAATTTAGTAGGCTCAGAGAACCCACATAGATTAGGAGAGACAGGTATCACCTGACTTAAGTAACCAAAGAAATATTTCATACCAGATGATGGAAACCTGAGATATAAACACAGTAGAGCAGAGGTGTTCTTTCAGTTGGCATCATGGTTGCAGTACAGGCAGGACACACTGCTCTGTCCTGCTGTGCTGGGCCTTGCTGTGGCTGCTGCTACTTCACATTTTGTTTTAGTTTAGGGAAGTAGAAACATTTTATTGTTTTTCTCTTTCTTTTGCTTTGCTGGGTGTCTCTTGGAGTGCTTTATGAATCTTCAGTAATGAAATCTGG
>JAWWLZ010000083.1:4841382-4867729 GCA_035041345.1 Poliocrania exsul | reverse complement strand
ACCAGCACTGCCCAGTGATGGGCACCATTCCCGTGGGGCTCTGCACTGCACCAGCACTGCCCAGTGATGGGCACCATCCCCGTGGGGCTCTGCACTGCACCAGCACTGCCCAGTGATGGGCACCATTCCCGTGGGGCTCTGCACTGCACCAGCACTGCCCAGTGATGGGCACCATCCCCGTGGGGCTCTGCACTGCACCAGCACTGCCCAGTGATGGGCACCATTCCCGTGGGGCTCTGCACTGCACCAGCACTGCCCAGTGATGGGCACCATTCCCGTGGGGCTCTGCAGGGCTCTCAGCCTCGCCCCATGGAACAGGCAGACAGACAGTCTCTCTGCCTGCCCAGTGCACAGACCAGATTCATGACCTGTAAATTCCTGAAGAAAGTCTCCCTTTCACCTCTGCTGACAGCCTGACACACACAGGGCTCAAAAGGAGTTTGCTTGTGGGCTCCCATGGATGCAAACTGCCTTAATACAGACAGTGCAAAACCTTTCACTACATGAAAAATAATTTAAAAGTACTTCCAGCCTGCCTTTTGATGCTGCTGTTTGAATAACTGAGTGTAGGAACATTTCAGTGATGGCAGCTTTATAAAAGTCAAACTTGGTTGTGTTTTTTCTGAAGCTCAGCCTGCACAAAAAAATAAAGAAGAAATTGAAGACTTTCCCAGCAGCTTTCATAGAACCTGAGTTAAATGCAAAATTTCCTCAGCAAGAACCTTAAAATTTACCCCAACAATTTTTTTTCTGTTGTTGTGATGTAGCAATATTCAAGATGTACATATGGGTTTCTGGGAACTGAAAAATCTCCACAGTTTTGAGCATTTGGTGTTGCAACATGAAAGCTGTATCATTCCCACAAGTGCAGCTCATGCCTGGGCACTTTCACTTTATCACAAGACAGTCTGAGATTCCTTTCACCTGATATTCCAAACACAGCACTGTACCAACTACTAGGAAATAAATTAACTCTGTTCCAGCTGCTGCTCATCCTCTCAGGGGTGGAGTATGCTCTATATTTTCTGTTCCCTAATTTCTCCCACAGTAATTCCTAGTACTGTTTTTCTGTCAGCTTTTCTGTGACCTTTCTGGTGTCTTTGTGAGCCACTGGAGTGTACAATTAAGAGTTTTTCTTTCTATGTTTACTGCTTTTCACTTATTCACTGAGCAGAGGAACAGCTCAGCCCTCTTCCCAGTTTCTTTTTGGATCTCACAGCTGAAATCTCTGAAATCTCCTGTCACCACAAGCGATGATGGCAAAGGATTCTCCCCTTTCATTCCATGATGTATCTGTTGCCTTAAAAACCTTTCATACACGATCCTTGAGAAAAGTTTTTGAAGGACACTGGCTGATCTGACACTGAGGTTATATCCTTGCTGATGTGGGTTTTCTTCAATTAGATGCATTTGAAGATTGCCTTTTACTTCTCCTGCTCTTACTTCTCAATTTTAAAATCCTGGTCTTTTCTCTAGGAGTGGGGCATGGACAAAGATGTGGGAGGCTGTGTGTCTACAGAGTCTATGGTCAAAGCTCAGTATACTATTTGAAGAAGTTTCTCTGCTGTGTGCAATATTTTACTCTCAGATTCTATGTGTAGAACTTTATGGGGCCAAAATTATGCATCCCTTGTGAGAAAGGGATGCAAACCTGTCCTGATGCTCCTACACTCAGCCCTCCAGCACTGTGAGTGTGCCATGGCTTGTTCTCATCTTCCTTCAAGCAGGATTTTAGCACCTTCTGTCTTTAAAACATGCTCATGGGATGGTGCTGCACACTGGATGGTGTCAGCTTTTCTGATTTTGGCTGCTTTAGCAGAGACAAGATGTAAAGAAGACCAGTGTTCTTCAATGTCCTGTAAAAATTGGAACAGATGCATTTCAGCTGATTCAGAGCTTTCCTGCTTTCTAGCTCTCTATAGGTCCTTATGCTCTATTGTCCTCCTCCCCACATGTTGGAAATCTCCCTGGGTAGATGGGAAGATAAGAACAGAAAAATCTGCAAAGAGCAGGAGAAAATGTAGTGCAGAATTCTTCCTTCCTCATTTTTCACTTTCGTAATTTTCTGACTGATGCCCCTAAAATAGCCAGAATTCCATTGTTAATGTGAAACCTCATTGCCAGGAACCAGGCATTAGTTTTGCAACACTGAACTTTCTTGCAAAATATCCTGTGCCCCCTCATCAAGCCTTGAAGTTACCTCCAAAAATGCTCTCTCAAATATCTCAGTGTTTCTGGCCAAGGGGAGCCTGGAGAAGCAGCCGTGGATAGAACAACCTTCACCAAGAAAGCAAAGCCACGTTATTCCTCATAAGAAGCAAAATCCAAGCCATAGACAAGAGTATTCTGATGACTTACTGCAGCTGTCTGAGAACTTCCAGCTGATGCAATAGATAATATTTACACAATTCCAGGCCAGTGATGCAGAGGGGAGGGGGCCTCTTTATTGCAAAAGACACAGATAAAGAAAGGGAGGAAGTTAGTAAGAGGGTGGGGACTTCACTGGAGCAAGATCTGCTGGTGAATTCCTTCTGTGCAATAGGTTTTGCTCTGAGAAGGCTGCTGAGCACATGATGGAACGTGGAATCTAATCATTAATCCTGTACTTTCTGGTATCAATATAGAAATTTCATTTTATTCACACACAAGTACATTTTCCAGTGCACGTGGATGGGGAGATACCTGGAGAAAAGAGCAGGTGAGTCCCTTTACATCTGTAGGTTCTTCTCCCACCTTCCCTGTACAGGACTTTGTGCCATTGTTATGGTATGGTCCAGCTCTAAGAAAGGCAAGCTTTGGAGGAGAGGGAGCCCATGTTTCCATACTCCTGGATCAACATGGGTCTCCCCAGGTCATCATGGTAAGTGGGAAGTCTGATTTGTGTGTAGCAAGTCTGTGGAGGGTGATTTCAGAGTCATCAATGTGACTTTTGACTTTACTTAAGAGTTGGAGCTTTGCACATTGAAGTAAGGCAGCACTTCACCTTACCAAGGTATGTTATGTTGTTTGATGAAGAGTGAGTAGTTTGGAAGTAACAAAAAGAGTGTCTGGGGTTTGAAACTTTCTTTAGTGGTTCTGCTTTTACAAGTCATTGGTAATCTGTTCTACCTCAGGAAGCTGCACTGCATCCCTGCTGACTGGAAACAAGCCAACACTATTCCAGTCCACAAGAAACGTGTAAGGGAAGACACAGGGAACTACAGACCTGTGGATCTAACCTCAGTTTCTAGAAAAATTGTGAAGGTCATACTGAGTACTACTGAAAAGCATTTAAGGAATAATGCAATCATTAACCAGTCAACATATGTTCACAATGGAGAATTCCTCTTTAACCAGTTTGATCTCCTTCTAGGATGAGGTCACACACCCAGCTGATAAAGTGGTGCAAGTCTAAATTGTGAGAAGAGTGGCTGGAAAGCAGCCCTGCAGAAAGGGACCCAGGGATGCTGATCAGCAGCAGGCTTGAGAGCAGTGAGCAGAGTGCCCAGGCAGCTGAGAAGGCACATCACATGCTGGGGACATCACAGCATGACAAGCCAGTCCTGAGCAGGGATTATCCTGCTCTAGGCACCATTGGTGCTGCCTCACCTGAACGTGATCCCCCGCACTGAAGAAGGATGTGAAGGTTCTCAAATGTGTCCAGAATGAACCTCCCAGTGAAGGACTGGAAGGCACATCCTGTGAGGAGCAGTGGAGAGGTCTGGGCATGCCTCCTTCAGAGAAAAGGAGGCTGAAAGGTGACCTCGTTGCTCTCTGCAGCTTCCAGAGGAGGGTGTGGGGAGAGGGAGGTGCTGGGCTCTTCTCTCTGGCATCCAGGGACAGTGCAACTGGGAATGGTTCAAAGCTGTGCCAGGGGAGGATCAGACTGGACGTTAGGAAGCATTTGCATGCCCAAACAAGAGGACAAGGAGTAACTGCCAGAAACTAAAACACAAGAAGTTCCCCCTCAATGTGAGGAGGAACTTCTTTACTCTGAGGGTGACAGAGCACTGGAACAGGCTGCCCAGGGAGGTCATGGGGTCTCTCTCTCTGAAGGCTTTCCAAACCCACCTGAACACGTCCCTTTGTCACCTGCTCTGGGTGACCCTGCCTTGGTGGAGAGGTTGGACTGGATGATCTCCAGAAGTCATTTCCAATCCAAACTATTCTGTGATTTTGTAATTTCTTGATGGACAGGGTGGTCAAACCCTTAAAAAGGCTTCCTTAAGAGACAGTTGATGCCCCAGGCCTGTCAGCATTTAAGAGGTATTTGGACCATGGCCTTTGTAACAAGCTTTAATTTCTGGTCAGTCCTGAAAGGGTCAGGAAGTTGGATGAGGTGATGATTGTGGGTCCCTTCCAACCAGAATGTTCTAGTCTGTTATTTTCTATCCCTCCAGCTGCTGACAGTGCAGACAATTATTTATTTTGCTCTATAGGTTGTAACCTCTGGGATAAACTCCTAGAAATCCTACAGACAGAAGCAGATAAGGTGGATCACAAAAGGGATTATCCAACGAGTATGTGAATGAAAAGAGAGAGGTCTGAGAGGTGTTCTCCTCCTTGTAGGGTCAGTTATGCCAGTAATTGGCAAGACAGGAGGATACAAAGACGTTTAAAGTCCTGGGTCATTGCAACCTGACAGCTAATAATGTTTTTGTCCAACTCTGTATCTGGGAGGCTACTGAATAAATAATACAAGTCCATTCTGGGACACGGGGGATTGAATCCATAGTTTCTTAACCTACTGTTGAGTTCAGGAGGCATGAACTCAATTAACTAAAAGAATATGTACTTCACAGTTTCTTTTTCTCATGTGTAGCTGTGGAAAGCAGGACTGGCAGTGAAAAGAAGGAACACAGGCAAAGGTTCCACACACTCTGGTGTGCATTGTCTCCACCAACAGATAGAAGCGGGGTGGGTTACTAAGGAAGGGAATGTGTGATCAAGCTGGAATGAGAAGACCACAATCCACAAAATGCTGTTTATTGATCCAAAAGCTGGGGTGACCATAGAAGCACTGAAAGGTTTCTGCAGCAAATGCTCAGAGTCTTTGCCAGTGCTGGGAGGGCCTGGAGTGACTTGGCTGGGCCACTGCTGCTCTGAGCCTCAGGGAGGCATTAGCATCTGTGCAAACAAACCTTCTCTCAAAATAGACATTTTCCTCCACCTTCTGTGGAAATGATGTTGTAATCTTGTACCACAAACCAGCTCCTCTTTAAGGCAATGTCTTCAGTTCATGATAGGCATTTATCTGGGTCCAGATGGAAGACACTATATGTGTATTTTATAGAGAATATAGTCTCAGTTGTGAGGGTTTCCTTGATTTCAGTTTAGGATTACAAATGGAGTAGCTCTTATTTGATTTACAGCACTAAAGACAGATCTTCAAGCACTTGCTGTTGTGCTAAGGTGACTTTGTTCTTCTTTGGTTTCATCTAGGCTTGTATTATCTCTGCAAACTCCTGGGAAGAAGAATAATTTTCAGATCTTGCATCTGTCAAGGCACAGTGACAGAAGGAAAGTGGAAACTTCACAGTCAGGCCAGAATCTTCCTCATGATAAGAACTGTTGGGTTGCTGGTGACTTCTTGCACTCCAGAGAGGGCTGTTTTGCCTGTGTACCCTCCTTGTTCTTTTGTTCCAAAGAATATAGGAATAATAGTAAAGAATAAATGGATTGCAGGCCTTGCAGCCAGCCTACCTTGCAGTAGGTTTGATTTCAGTCTTGGTATTTGTGAGGAGAGGACAGCAGGTTAACCTTATCCGTGGAGTATGACAAGAGATACTACTTGAAAGTCCTGTTACATTTCAAAGAAAAGTCAGTAAATAAAGTATTATCCTCAGGCTCCATAGAAGGCAAAGGGATTACATTCCTTTCTACAGAAACAGCTGGTACCACTCACGGTTGTGGGGAAAGCTGTTGTGGTAGGGGCCTGTCCACCTAGGAGGTATGTCAGAAATGTTTGCTGCTTGGTTTTGTTTAGAAGAGTTGGTATATAGGAAAGGGGTTTATTGCCAGGTGATAAAAATGCATTCCCATCCAAACTGATAAAAAGCCTGGGTGGCTGTGGAGCCCTTTCTGGCTGCCCAGGCCACCACAAGCCATCCCCAGTGCAGGCTGGGAGCTACAGTGGCCAGAGCTCCTCTAGAGGCACCAAAGCAGTAGTGAAAAGACCATGGCAGTGCATTAAATGCTTTACATAAGGTCTGCTCCTTGCAGATGGGCAGAGGGGCGTATTAATCAACTCTAAATAAATGTGCTCATGGTCTCAGGGAAATGACCTAAAGATGAAGGCAAGGTGTGCAGCAGCTTATGCTTTCCTGCTTGTCCTTCTCACTGTCCAGCGTAGGCAGAGCTATAACCTGGGAGACTGAGCAGCCGTGCTGACCATGAGTGAGCAGAGCCATGTCAACAGCCTGTTCCTCAACGAGGATGCAGCCAAGCGGCTCAACACCGAGAGCCGCGTGCGGCGGCTCCGTCAGGCCGTGCAGAAGCGAGCGGCGCGGGCCCAGAAGCGCATGCACAGCATCACTGCCCAGAGTGCTCTGAGCTTCTTCAGGAGAAATGCCTTCGTGCTCTTCACCATTGCTGCTGTCTTACTGGGTATGGAGCTGCTGGCAACACCAGCCACAAATTATAAATGTGGGGAAATGTTTGTTTACTTTACAAAAATTTTATTTATTGCAATGGTTTGGCTGGGGAGGTGAAGCTGATGAGCTGACAACTCAAAGTTCTGTCCACATTGTGAATGTCTTTATGTGCAAGGACAACAGAGCTTGCAGAGCATGGGTATGCGGGAGGGAGTCCTTGCTGATCCTTTCTGGCTGCAGTGTAGAAACAGCCTACAACAGAAAGGGTTTGATGATCCAGCTCAACTAATTCTTATAAAAATGATCCAGGTTTCTTCAGAGGCATCTTGTGAGTGCAGTTGCAGGCACAAGGGGTCTTCAGATTCATCTCACACTTTAGCCTGACAGAACCAGAACTGATGCAAGGGGCCATGCTGCAATGCACACCAAATCTGCTCAGCAGACAGCGAGTTGTCCTTAGCTTTTGATTCAGGCTATATGTCTCTAACATCCTGGCTGAACTCAGCTTTAAGAGGTGGATGGACAAAGACATTGAACTGTGTAGTCACACTTGGTTTAGACTGGGAGACCCCAGAAGAGCAGCAGACAAGGAAAAAGGAGACTTGTGGTTTAGCACAAGTCTCCTGTGCACATAAATATGTCAGAGGGAGAGAGAGCACACAGTAAAAACTGGATCATAGACTTTTAGAAAACGAGCATTTGTTCCTTTGGGAAGAGGGGGAGCTGAAAAGAGATGAGAAAGAGAAAAGACATGCTGTAGGACTGAGGAACAGACCACTGGATCACATTGTCCCATTTCCATTCTCATCCCTTGCTGATCCACAGGGATTATCCTGGCATTCTCCCTCCGGCCCTACCAGCTGACCTATCGCCAGATCAAGTATTTCTCCTTCCCTGGAGAACTGTTGATGCGTATGCTCCAGATGTTGGTTCTTCCTCTTATTGTCTCTAGCTTGATTACAGGTGAGAAGTGCTTTTTGTGGCTTTCAGCCAAGGCAATGGTCAACAAAGATAGCTGTTGTTGTGTCCCAGCTGGACATGCTTGGATTTGCTTGGCTAATAACAACAAGCCCAAGCCTACAGCTGTAGTGAACATGATCCACACTCATCCCCCTGCCGACTCATGAGGGGGGCAGAGAGATGGAAGGTCTTGTGCTTTCTCAGAAGACTGGGGAGAACATAATGCAGTGGTTCCAACACCCAGCACTTGAGCACTAACAAGGATTGCATCGTACATAACCTCAAATGTCAAGTTTGTTGCCTAAGTCAGCTTGAGAAGGCTTGTTTGTGTTGTTCCAACAGAGCTGAGGTTGATTACCAGTTGAAGGGCTTATTTCATGGAAGATATGTCAGACAGCCAAGCTTTCAGGCAGCAGAAGGGACTGCAAGGCATTCCACCTGCTGAAACATCCCACCATTAGGGACTGAAAGGCCCAGTGTACTGGGAGGGCATTATTTCCCTTCTGAGAGCTTTCTAAGAAAATTGCTACTTTCTCAAATGTAGCCCTAGAGCCACCAGTGTTATGCTTCTTCTTGACCACAAGACACATTCTCCCACACCCACCACCCTGGAACTCCAAATTCTGCCCCTTGTATGCTATGCATCCTAGAGACCCTGGCTCCCTGCTCAATTCATGCATGTGCCTTGCCCTTTGAATCTTTCTTGGGCTTCTCCTTTCTCTCTAAGACAATAGACTTCCTCAGCTTGTCTCTCTGTGTGATACCCCAGGAATGGCCTCACTGGACAGCAGAGTCTCAGGGAAGATGGGGATGCGTGCTATTGTCTACTACATGGTGACCACAATCATAGCAGTCTTCATTGGCATCCTGATGGTGATCATCATCCACCCAGGAAAAGGATCAAAGGACAAGCTTCACCGAGAAGGCAGAATTGAGCAGGTGCAGACCACAGACGCCTTCATGGACTTGGTGAGGTAGGTTAACAAGATGGTCTCATGTTGAGACTGTGTCATCCTCCATACAATGTCCTTTTGAAGTGTCATATCTTTAGGCATACAGTCTTACGGAAAGGCTGAGTCTTGTCCAGCCTACTACTCCTAGCTTAGTCTAGTTAACTGGCTTTGCCATTCAGAGATTGAGTGCTTGGCTTGGAGTCCAGCCCTTCTGCTAGAATCTTAATGCAAGAGGCCAAGGTATGCTCAGCAAAACAAGCAATGAAAACCATCGGTGGTTGCTTGCCTTTCAGAAATTCAATCAGTAAAGGCTAATCCAAATACTCATCTTCAGTGACCAAAGGAAATCAAGGAAATGATTCCCAAGGCATTGTCTCTCCCTCCCTTGCTGGGACCTTGCACAGTGAATTGCAAAGCTGTACTATCTCAAGTGGTATGAAGCCATGTTTCTGAAGTGCAAGATAACAGAGAGTTCAAATGACAGCTGTAGAGGTGAGGCTGAGAGCAAGGAAGTCTATTAAACATTGTAATATAGTATTGCTTCAAGATTTAGTTGAGTCTGATGATGCTCTTACAATGTACCTATGTTCCAGTGCAGTATGTGTGTAGTCTCTTTCCCCATATCTGAATAACATTCTGGAGTCTGAAAAGATGCAACTGGGAGTCTGGCATGATGCAAGAGGTGCTGTGCTCATATCAACATACTCCCTTCTTCTGTCATTCAGACAGAAAGGGCTTGAGCAGACATTGTGACAGTTGTGGCCTCAGATACTACACTAAGATAAAGAAGTTGGCCAGGAAGACCATGTTTTCTTCCCAGTTCAAAGGGACAATAACTCTTTCCTTTTTTTATCTACTGCAGGAATATGTTCCCTCCCAACTTGGTAGAAGCATGTTTCAAACAGGTATGACATCTCCCTTGACTATCTTTGTGACCTGTGTCCCAGCCATGGTCCTAACTACTTCTCTGAGGGATGGAATAGCAATTGCCTCCCTAGGTCTAACTGCTTTAAGAGGCACTGCAAGATTTTCAAGCTGTCTATAGATGGGGGCTTCAACCTCCATCCCATCCCACAGAGGCAGGAAGGGCTTGCATGATCTCTGGTAGCAGGCTTGGACTGGCAGTGAAATGGGGCAGATTCTCCCAAGGATTTGTCTCTTCTGTAGTGCTAGTGCCCTTGGAAGCAGCACAAGGGTGATCAGAGAAGCCAGAATATCTCAGTCCTAGTGACATGAGATGCCCTAGTGGTCTCTTCTGACCTTCAGCTCTATGAAATTTCTGAACTTTCTGATGAAGCTGCAGAGCTTGAGAACAGGCAAGGCAAATTTCTCACACAGGTCAACAGCAACCTGCAGTACTCTCCTTACATTAGGAGATGCAAAAGCCTAGCATGTGTCCTGAGCTTCTGAACTAGGGCCCGTGAGTGCATCTGATAATCTGTGTCTTTTCAGTACAAGACGCAGTACAGCACCAGGGTCTTCACCAGAACCATCCTCCACAGCAGCAATGTTACAGCAGGTGTGACAACCACTCAGATCCCTGTGCCTGAGAACTTCACCAGCATCCTGGAGAACGTCACTCATGCCCTGGGGACCATCTCCGAGGTGCTGACCTTTGAAGAAGTCATTCCCATCCCAGGCTCAGCCAATGGGGTGAACGCACTGGGGCTGGTAGTGTTCTCCATGTGCTTCGGTTTGATGATCGGCAGCATGAAGCAGAAGGGACGGGCCCTGCGGGAGTTCTTTAACTGCCTCAACGAAGCCATCATGAGGCTGGTGGCCATTATCATCTGGTGAGGAGCACGGCCGGTTGGAGCAGGAGGTCTGCAGGTGCAGTTTCCACTGACATGATGAGAAGTGGGGTAGCTTTAAGGATGCCATGCACAGGAAAAGCAGATGGGCACAGCTCTCCCTTGGCTCCATCAGGCTGGAGGGAAAAGTCTGGATGGGATATTTGTTCACATTTCATTTCCTGTTCTTTTTGTTTTTACTTTAGAAATATCAGGTACAGCAGGACTTGCTTTTCTTGAGGCTGCTGGAAACATCCTTGGAAGACCAGAGAGCTGGAGTGGAAGATCTCTTAGCCTTACCAACAGGGGTAGGGTGTGAGGCTTTCCAAAAGCTTTCCTTCCAGCTGTGTTCCAGGAGTCTGACTTAGCTATGAATCACAGTAACCTGTTGCTACTTTCCTGCTTTTGGGGTGGCAGCTGTATGCAAAGCCCTGAGAGCTGAGCTGGTTTGAGAGGCTCAACTCAAAGTTACTGTCTTTCAGTTTGAGGTCTCCAAGATCCTGATTCCTCTAGAACTCAGCCTGTCCTTTCTGTGTAAGGCTGCCTGTGACACATGGTCCAGACAAGCAAGGCATTGCTGATACAAGACCTCCCTCTAAGGAAGCATTTTGCCAGATCTTACTTTAAGCTCTTTACCCATCTAGGGCTCAAGGTTGTGTTAGGTACTGCAAAACAGGAGAGATGCATGTCTGACAGAATACATGAAAATATCTGACAAGGAAGGGATTTGTCAGTCCCACATCCTCTCCTATTTTAGGTCACTCTAGCTTCCTTTCCTTGGTCTCATAGTCACAGTCTTGTACCTCAGAGCAAAACCCTGAGCACAGGGGGACAAGCCTTACACAGAAAGGCACAAAGGTGAAAAACAATCCTGAGCAGATAGCAGAGTGTTGGGAAGCCTCAGCCCCCTCAGGATCTTTTACTCTGTGTCTGAGCTATAACTTGAGGCTTTGCTTTCCTAAGAAGAGATGTGAGTTGCCTAAGGGCACAGAAGGGAGAGCATGAGCACAACAGAACAAGTAGACCAGCACACAAGTCCAGAGATCTTCAGCACTGCTCCTTCAACCTCCCCTTAGATGAAGGAAGGCAGAATATTGACGTATAGAACACTGGTGACACTTGGGACACTGCCTGTGCACACACAGTAGGTAGTGTCTGGAGACACCTCCTGACTCATAAAATCCCACTAGTATGGGAGGCAGGACTGTCAGCTACATTCCAGCTTCCTGAAGCCACAGTCTGCAGATCATCTCCCAGGAGCTTGTAAAAAACCTGGGGAGATCTGGTCACTGGCTGCAGCCAAGGATGTCTTCTAAGAGGAAGGTCAGAGGAAATGAAATATTTGTGAAATCCTTTCCTGAAACTTTTCTAAACCTCCCAGGCTAAGTTGGAGTTTGGCATGTGGACCTCTGAGCCTTGTGCATGAATTGCATGTGAGCTCTTGAGATGCAAAGGCCCAGCCCTGAGTGGTGTGGCCATGGAGCTGGGATTTTCTTTGGTCCAATTATTATATTAGTGCCCATAATTTTCTCCATGTCTCTTTTATGGCTTCCTTTTTGTGGAGCCTCACTGCTATTCGTGACATGCATTGTTATGGAGGGGGGAAAAAGCCATGAGGATGGAAAGGATAGCGGTGTATTTCAAAACAGGTTTTTATGTGAGCCATAGTTGCTTTTACAGGTGTTACAGGTGCCCAGGTTTTACAGGTGTTAGTGTGCCCAGTCCTTCTTACACAAGGCCTAGAATACCTATATGTTCCTATTCCTTAAATGCAAACATCTGAAGACAGCAAGGGTGATAGTCCAGAGCCCATAGGGCACTCTAGCTCTTACTCTCTAATTCTGTGTTTCTCCTGTAGTTTCCTGTGCTTCTCAGTAAAAAAATACTCTCAGCCTAAGCTCCATTAGGAAGGAAAGGGACTCTGAAGGCTTCTCTATATAACCTCCGTACAATTCTACAAGGAGTGTTGTAGAAACAGGTTAGGGAACCAAAAAGGAGGCAGAAAACTCCATCAGTGCCCTAACTGTGCACGTGACAGAGTGCTGGAGTCCCCAGTCATCAACAAGAGCTGTTTTTTGACCACATGGTGAACAAGCCTCAGCTCTCTCTTGGATTCCAGAATATGATCCAGTGATTAGGCTCAGTGAGCTGAGCTTGTTGGGGATTTGTCCAGACAGCATGTGTTAAAGCTGATGTGAAAATGTGAGAGCCAGTTCTGACCATTGGGCTTATGTTTCTGCCACAGGTATGCTCCAGTTGGGATCATGTTTTTAATTGCTGGCAAAATCCTGGAGATGGATGACCTAGCAGTGATGGGAGGCCAGCTGGGGATGTACACGCTCACTGTCATTGTTGGACTCCTCATTCATGCCCTTTGCATCCTGCCCCTGCTCTACTTCATCGTCACTCACCGAAATCCCTGGGTATTCATTGCAGGGCTCCTGCAGGCCCTTATCACAGCCCTGGGCACCTCCTCCAGGTATGATGGCTATGTATGAGTAGGGCTGGGGCTGATGTGGATACTGCCTCTCAGCACTCCATTGCTCTTAGTGCAGGACTGTGGTCTCACAATTTCTAGCACTAGCAGCTTTTTGCATTGGACCAGCAAAACTCATTTGGGAGTGGAAAGATTCCCACTTCCCTGTTCAGGAGCCCTAGTCACATAGACAGCTCTGACCATCAGTGAGTGGCCCATATTCCTCCTTACCAAACACAGTGGTGAGTTTGCTTACAGCACTGAAATGCTAAGCTCAGGACAAGTATCAAATCCTGCTGAATCACAGCACTATTCCACATGCACATACCTCTCACACACATGTACTTGCACACATTTGCACAGCTCTCTCTCCCAGGCACACAGACTGTATGCAGCTGTCATTAAACTCCCTGGAGGCCTGGACAAAGGCATCAACACCAGTATGCTCAATGACTTGCACTGCTATGTCACACAGCCAAAGCAAGGGACTGGAGATGGCTGTTGTTTCACTAAGTGCCATATTTCTTGTTATATTCATTTCCTGGCAAGCACACAGCAGTATTTTCCACATACTCTCAAATCAAAATACGCAGCATTTTTCCTGCTCATGTTCTCTGTCAGAAACAATTTTCTGCTTTATCTGCAAGATATTGTTCTCACACAAGGGTCATTCTTGTCTTATGGACTGGTGAGAGGTGAGAAAACGCTCAAGTTCTTTTTAATAGCTGGAAAAGGAGTTTTGGTCTTGAGCCTCTGTCCTGTGTAGTCTGAATCCTCCAGCATCACCTTCTTGTGACATTATGCCAGCTTTCCAGCCTCAGGGTTACACAGACTCTGTCTCAGCCCCCTGAGGAAAGCCATGTCTGAGTGTGCAACTGCAGTGTGCATCATATCTGAGGAAGCCTTGCTTAGACTGTCCTTTCTTCTAGCAGCTTCTGACCTCTGGCTCACACAACAGGGTGAAAAAGCAGGTGGGCAAGGTCATAAACCAGGTAGAGGCTTAGTCCCTCTTCCAAAGTCAGCATACACCCAATTCATGTTGTTTTGTAAATTCCTTTCAGTTCAGCGACTCTGCCCATCACCTTCAGGTGTCTGGAAGAAAACAATGGTGTGGACAGGCGCATCACGAGGTTTGTGCTGCCTGTGGGAGCCACAATTAACATGGATGGCACTGCTCTGTATGAGGCCCTTGCAGCCATCTTCATTGCACAAGTCAACAACTATGAACTTGACTTCGGGCAAATCATCACAATAAGGTGACTTTTTGAAACTACAGGAAAGATTTCAGTTTTGTTGGCTTATCTGAAGTGTGATCAGGTTCCTCTTTTGCTCAGAAGATGCAACAAGCTAAAAAAAATGGGATAGACGGGTTGTACTACAGCTCCAAATGACAACGTACATATGATTTGGGCATGACATCTTTGAGGCTCCACTTGAGCCCTTCTTGCATGTTCAGGTCTTAGGAAAAGCTGTGGTGTGTAGTCAGGTATGAGGATGGGCCTGGCAAGGGCAGTCTGGCATTGTGTTGATGTCCCATGTGTCACCATCCTGCTCATTGACCAGGGCAGAAGGACTGCCAAGGTGTTTTGTGGGTGATGAGTTTGAGTTACTTCCCGACTTTTCTGCAAATATGACCACCTCTTTCCTTCTCTTTGCTGACAGTTGTGCTTTCATGTTCCCTCCAGCATTACTGCCACAGCAGCCAGCATTGGAGCTGCAGGTATTCCCCAGGCAGGACTGGTTACAATGGTTATAGTGCTGACATCAGTGGGGCTGCCTACTGAAGACATTACACTGATCATCGCTGTGGACTGGTTTCTGTAAGTTCTTTGCTCAGCAACATCCACCACTGGGCACTCCTGCCAGTGCTTACGGCGTCCATCTCTATTCCCAAGTCTCTGCTAAAAGCAGTTCAGTAACTTGTGTCATTGAGCTTAAACCACACCTGTATCCATGAGACCTTCACCCAGTAGCTCGCTTTGTCCATGTGTTGTGACCCACCCCAGAAGGTGAGGGTAACCCAGGTTCTTGTTAACAGATCCTTAGGGGAAAATTAGAATGAAATGACACTGAATAATTGGTGTTTATACACATATGTATATATACATATATACCTATATATATGGGTTATTTTAGAAGCTTGGTTGCAGTGGAAAGTAAGTACGTATCTGTTTTGGTTATTTTTACTTATAGTAATATAAAAGCATAAAAATAACACTTAAGAAAATGTATAAGGGAAAACAAAGGAGAAAGAAAGAATAAGAGTAGAAAGGTATATAGTCACCACCCTGTGGGTCCAGTAATGAGACTTTGTTGTTGCAGTTTCAATGTCCGTTATTCAAAGTGATGGTCACAGTCTCAGTCTTGATCCATCAGGGTAGAGAAAGGCCATCAAACACAAAGTTTAATGGGTCAATATATGCTCAGGTTTAGATGGGAACACGCAGGTACCTCCCTTGGGGCGGGGAGTTTTGTACTGTCTGATGTGGATCAAGGAGCACTTTGAGGGGGTCTTTGATGGTTCACAACTGCCTCAGCATAGTGAGCCAATTATGCTCCATCAGAAGGAATGAAAACCTGGTACTCCCCCTGAGCTTTCACACCTGAGCCATTATATAAGGGAGGAAATTTTCCTGATAAAAAGCACTATCCCTCTTCTCAGGATCTGCTTCTTATTAGCCCAGCTTGTCCCCTCCGGGGGTGGTTGTTCACCCCTTCTGCCCCTGGGTGGTTCCTTTGTAGAACTTCAGCAAAGCACCCGCTGTCTTGGCAAATGGCCAATTGTTTTCAGTCATTAACCATTAACGTTATAGTCTCTCACACCGTGCTGGAATCTTCACCATGTACTTCAGGCATCAGTGGTCACTTGCAGATCAGCCTGATGACCAAACAGAAGGTCCTCCATTTGCTTTATCTTAAAAGGAACCCAGAAACTATCTCCAGAGTGACAGGGACTAGTTGTGCCAACAATAAACAAATTCACACTGCAGAATGATGGTTCTGGGCTACCAAATGCAGAAAAAAAGAGGGATGAGACTGGGCTGTACAAAGTTGAAAAGTGTTTATATGAGTGTAGCTAGTCATCCACACTGCTGTGTTTCAGCTTTCTTTTAACCCTTGGGACAAGTGATTTTAGAGGAGTGTTTCTGGGAACCAGATTCAAGAATGCATTTGTGCACAGTCACACCTTTCTCAGCCTTCTCAAATACCAAAATCCTGACTGAGGGACACACTGTCAGTGTTTCCTCTGTTCTTCCATGTCTTGTATTTTGTATTACTGGTTTGTAACTAAAGCAGCTTCAATCTGCTCCCACCCCTGGCTGACCAGTTGGAAACAGTCTTGCCCGACACCTTCATTTCTCCTGTGGATTGTGCATAAAAACAGAGGTGGCTGATAAGAGCTCTGCCTCCCAAGACACCAGGTTACTTCATGTGCTTACCCAGAGTAACTGATTTCAGTCAGGTGTCAAAGGCCTCATCTGTTGTTACTGCTGTAGGATCTGAAGAGTTGCTGGACTGGTGACCGCTTCAGCAGTTCTGAGATACTGTTGTGGTTATAGAGAATATTTCATTGCAAAAGATGTTTTAGATCTGCTTTTTTGCTCAAAGAATTTGGTGCCTCATCTTAGTGCATCCTGTCCATGCTAAGGAAATCTGACTCTACAGCAGCACTGTCATAGGTTTGCACCAGAATTTCTGCACTTTTTGTAAAACAAATTGCAACTGAAGTGAAAGAGATGTGGTGAGGCTCATCAGAGTCTGCAGCAAGGCCTTTGGAAAGGAGTGTCCATGTGGAACCACAGTAACCTTTCTCTTGTTTTGTGTCAAGTCTGAAACTTAGTGAAAATTGGGAATGCTGTAAAACAGGAATGAATGTGAAGCCTGTGCTGAGAGATATCAGTCAAGGAAGGCTCTCTGGGAGTTGTTTTCCTGTCAATGTTGAAGCATCATTTATTAAGGTCACTTAAAAAAATAGAAAAAGTTTCATTATGTTTCTTGAAATAATCTTCATCCCCTTAGCTGTTACTATGAAACTGTACTTTGTTTTTCTCTCCAATTTTTCAGGGACCGCCTTAGAACGACCACCAATGTCCTGGGGGATTCTCTGGGGGCTGGCATTGTGGAGCATCTCTCCCGGCATGAGCTGGATGCGCAGGACTGCGAACTTGGTAAATCTGGGAGAGAGGAGAAAGAACAGCTCTCCCACCTGGTTTGCCCACAGAACACCCAAAGGCTCCCCAGGAGTGAGACAGCACTATGAAGTCATGCAGCAGTGCAGATTAATGCTGTAAAAGCCAAAACCTGAAACAGAAGTCCATAGTAGAGGACAGAAAAAGACCCACACTACAAGGCACTCACTTTTCTCCCCCCTCTGCCACATGCAGTCTTCCCTGATCCTGTTTCTTCCCTGTTTCTCTCTGACTGGCATTGAAGAGGAGAAAATTAAACTGCAAAGAAAGTTCTACTCCACAAAAGCCTGATTTAGTCATTCTTATGGGGTCCAAGAGTTAGACCTGAGTAAAGAAGACTCAGTGAAGGAACTGGACTAGGTGCTCCTCTATTTCTGAACTAAGTGGCCAGCTGGGTTGGGAACACCACCACCTGTGGACTGGCACCAAAATGCTGCCCTGACTCTGTTCCGTGGGATACAGCTGCAAAGTCTCCACTTCATTAGTGCCTTCACCCAAGCAACCTGTTAGCATTGATCTCCTTGCTCACAGTCCTTGTATTTGCACAGATATGCAGATGATGCTTTTTGAGAGCTGCTCTGGCAACCTGTCTGGCTGCAGATACCAGAGTCACCCAGCCCCTGAAGGAACATGGGACCATGCAGGTCATAGGCTGCACCAGTATAGGTCAATAGGCTTCTCATTAGTGGAAGATGCTACAGGATTATGAAAGAAGCAAATGGTTAAAGAATGTGTTATATCCACTATTCAGTCTCTGAAATAGCTCTTCCCCCTACCAAGCTCTGCCAAGACAGTTAACTTCATTTCTCTTTAGCAAGCTCTTCTCTTGGTGAAACAAGAAGGGCAAATGCAAAGTTCAAGAACAGTTTGCCTGCCTGAGCATCTGAGTGGTATGTCCATGCCAGGAATGACTCCCTGCCACCTCAGATTTGCTCAGAAAACAATTTCACTCCTCATCACAAGATTCCTAAGGAAATGGTTCCTGTTCTTATCTTTGGCTATTTTCAGAAGTGACTTCCCCTAAGTCATATTGCTCCAGAATGTGCTTTTAAATATCTCTAGCTCAGTTGCTTAGAGCACGGTGCTAATAACACCAAGGTCAGTGAGTTCAATCCCCATATGGGCCATTCATTTAAGAGTTTGACTCAATAATCCTTGTAGGTCCCTTCCAACTCAGACTAGTCTGTGAAATCTCTGTCTTTCTACAGCTCCTTATCTTGTATAGCCAGAAATAAATCACTCTCAGCTTTTGCACAGGTTTGCCAGAACTCAATTGTACCAATTCAGGATGTTTCAGCTCCTACAAAATGGAGTTCAACTTCTGTTTAACACACTTGGACATAAGCACAAATGGTCCAAAACATCTCAGAAGCTAAAGTTAGAAGTAGGGACCTGCTTCACCCATGCTTTCTCCTCCTTCCATGGCATGGCCAGCAACACAGCTGGTATCTCTCACAGCAGTGAACAGGACCACTGGAAATTGCTCCATAATATGCAGGTCCATAAACAGAATGAATGTCTAGACACAACCAGGAAGATGTGAAGGATCTGCAGTGTTGGGGCTGCTGCAGTGTAGCTGTCCTGCCTTTGGCGTGGCTAAGCTCAGGGTCAGCAGTGAGCAGCACCCTGGCCCACAGCCAAACTATCTAAACTTGGCAGCTTTCTCTTGAGATCTGTTCGTTATTCCTAACCCACCATGTCTCTTACACCCCTCTACCCTGGCTTTCCACACTGATGTTTTCATCCTGAGTCATAGCCATACACTCAGAGGTGCATCTTGTGGAAGACCTCAGAGGCCAGAGTTAACTTTGCCAACAACAATGCACACCTGTCCATGCTGCCCTCCCCAGCACTAACAAAACTTCCTCAAACACATTTCTTGAGATGTTCAAAGCCAGATCCTGAGGCTTATTTTGATTGTTCAGTAGCAGCAGGGTACTGCTATATTCCATGACCCATAGGCAGAGTATTCTATTTTTATGGGCTGAATGATCATTTAGAACCTGAGATAAATGCACAAATGCATCTCTTTCATGTAAGAGTGGTAGCAGAGCAGGGTAACTACAAGTGTATGGTGGTTCCATTTAGCAGTGGCTGGCTCCAGACCATAAGGCAGCAGGCTGTTTCCTGACTGTGGGAGGCAGGTTGCTTATTTTGACAAGAGATCTAGTCTAGCAGGGGGCAAGTGAGCAGGATAACAAATTATTATCCTTTGCAGCATTTTTTTATCTTGTATGAATACTTTTATAATCTCTGCTCTTCTCCTTTCTAGACTAAACAGACCCCGTATAACCTCACAGGTAATAATCCTTCATGCTCTTCCCCTCTGGACTTTTTCCTCACTGTTCCACATCTTTCTTGAAGTGGAATGACTAAAACATGACACAAAAATCCAACTAAAGATTTATTAGTGCTGAGCACTGAGGAAAGAGTTTTTCCTGTACATTAAGATTTTGGACTCACATTCCCATCCTTTAACAGCATGCTTTGCATGGGCTGATCAGGTTTACTGTCCCTGATGCACACATACAGCAAACTCGAGTCTGTTCATCTTATCTTAACTCTTAGTGAGGTTTGACTCTTCCTTTGATGAGATGGCTCTATCTAAAGACTGGATCTTAATCAAAGAGTTTTAAGATACACTGCATTAGGGTGTATCTATAGTGGGCTAAGAGAGCACCAGCTGATCATTAACACCACTCAGCTGACATGAGTCTAAACCTTCGTAAAGAACAGACCTGCTTATAAAACTCAATAAAGTGCTTTATTTTTTAGCAATAGCATGACAGCATTGACTCCACTCCCATGATAACACATGATAATTCCTACATCATTTTAAGCAAAACTGCCTCCTATCTCCAATTTCCCAGCCTGTGTTTGCCCAGTTGATTATTATTACCTTAGTAATTTCAGTTTGTGCATAATGTACTGCATCTTGGTTTTCTTTCTTGTTTTTTTTTCCAGACTATTTGTCCAACCTTTCAAGAAAACATTGAATTCTAATCCTGAAGAGACTTCCTGTATAAAAAAGGCAAACTGAAGGATGAATTGGAAGAAAAGCTTGTTGGATTGAACTGTAGCTTAAATGGAAATTCATTTTGGGAAGTCCTATGGCTTGGGTTATACAGACAGTGCCACTTGATGATCATAAGGGTCCCTTCTGGCTTTATAATATATACATGTGCTTTCTGGTTTAGAGATACTGCAAAGAGTCCTTCCAGCCCAATCATTTCTAAAAGCTATCTGGAAGGATCCTAATGATACTTTAAGAAAACTCAGCAGGATCTCCCCTGTTTTCAGTTGCTGTTGGCAGACACAAACACGTATCAGACAAGGGGCTCTCCATACCACATTGCATCCATGTGTTCACCAATGTTCCCACAAAGTGGTACACACTGAGCCTTGCCATTTGTGATTTCTGCTTTCAACTCAAGATTAACAGAGCACAAACAAATAGAGGCCTCATTTCCAAACACTGCAAACCACTCTTCTATGGGGAATTTCAGAATTAAGTTACTAGTTTTTAGCTCTGGTGTTTATTCATGTTGTTAACCAGTTTATGACTGGGATTATCTGTTTACAGTACCTTAACAGCAAAGTATTGTCAGGAATTTGCATATACCTACATTTCATTTCTCTATAAAAAGGGGTGCATGTGTGCAAGTGTACATATACACAGAGTCAATTTTTTTGTTGCTAATCAAAGAAGGAAAGCCAATACTAAACTCTCACTGTGTGTAAAGCTGCATACTCCATTTTGGTGCCCACCTTGATTTACCCAATTAATCCCATCCTTAAAACAAAAAACAGAGGCTCTACTTCATTCCACAAATGAGTCATCCAAAGCCAGGTTTCCCAAGAAGAAGTTCAATGCATGCTGATTTTGACTTCTACCTGCTGGTGACATCACAAGAACTTCTCAGTGTATAGAGAAAATTCTCCACTTTGACTTGCCTGTACACATCCCAAAGACCCACATCCCCACTGCACCTGTCTTGGCAAGGGACAGGCTTTCAGAGCTCAGTGAAGAATATAAAACTGTTTATACTCCTTCCAAATCCAGTGCTGACCTTGTATGAACTCAGCCTTCAGAACTGGGTAACTGAAAGTATTAAATCATTTTATCCACTATCTTTTTAAATTACCAGATATTTGAGAGTTTATGCAGTTTTTACTGCAGTCCTACTGCTCCTACTTGCAGAAACTTTCTGAGTTTCTCCTATTTATAAATGGATCTCTTCCTGATGATTAGAGATGGGCAAAATTTGGGATGAAACAGAAAGCTGTCTCAATGCATACATACATGAGGAGCTCTTGGGTTAGGACACATCTCTTCAAAACTAATTTGGAGAGAGAAAATCCAGGAAGAACACAGATTTTCAGTTAGGTCATGTGTCACATTATGTATGTGATACATGTACATTAATTATTCCAGGAGTCAAATCTGTCCATGAAAACTGACCTGAAATTGTATGTCCTTCTGCTCTGCCCGAGGAAGAACTGGAAAACAGTACTGTACAGTGTGCTCGTGGCATTGACTCTGTTAATTTCTGAGGGCTTTTTCTTCATGCTGTGAGTTTCACTGTTAATACAGATAGTTTGCATATTTGAAAAATAAAGGGAATTTTTTTCCACAGTGCTTTTCCATGATGTTTTTTTTCTATTATTTTTCCTCAGGACTGTGACCTTACAAAGTCAGGGACGTTACTTTTAGCATTATGTATTATGCTTCCTTATCTCCCTATGCCTATGTCATGGGTCAAATACTAATCTCAGATTTTTACAAGGCCTGTCCCTAAAGCTTTTTCTTGGATGACATCTTTGGCATAAACCCATAAACTGGCAAGGCTGCATGAGGCTTGCTTCACGTGCAGCACACAGCACATAGGCATATACTTCCAACTGGAAAATCCACCCCAAATAAAAGGTTATGTGGAAGAGATCTCTGAGACATAAACAATAATGGGTTTACATTGCTTGCTAAAATCTTGTGCTAATGGCATGCTGGTTTAAAGGTAAACTGACAGGAGAAGTGAACCCAACACAAAAGAGAGTACAAATCAGAGTTACAATTCAATAAAAATGAATGCAATGATACAAAGAGAAATTGGTTTTAATCCACAACACTCAGAAGTATAACCCAGCACCCCAAGGCACAAACAGAATGGTGTTTGTTGACCCCTGTGCTGAGCCCCACGTGGTTCCCTCAGTCCAAAGTAAAAGGAAGGGAAAAAACCTGTTCATGCAGATGATGGTCACAGTCTGGTCGAGAGTGGTGGTTGCAGTCCTGTCAAGGTTCTGGTCCTCCTCTGGATCCAACAAGTGGTCCCACAGTTCCTAAAACTCCCGAGATTATATCTCCTCAGGTTCAGGAGGGAGCACCCAGTCCCTCCCCCAGGGTGGGGAGTTCCACACTGGGGGATCTGACTCTGGGAGTCAGGGGGGAATTTGGAATCGTTGCTGGCCCATGAGCAGAGCTGAGCCCTCAGGTGGGTGTGGAGGTGCCAAGGACTCCCTGCAGGGGAGTTCTCCCAGCTCTTATCTCATAGGCTTCTTTCCCACCCAGCTCCCAGCCTGAGGGGTCAGGTGTGCCCTGGGCAGCTGCTGCAAATGGTCCACTGGTAACAGTTCACAGGAAATGGTATAGAGGGTTTAGAATGCACAGCTTTGGTCACACCTACACAGGGATAAACTGGCTGCTGAACTAGGACAGCATGATGCCTGCACAAAGTGAAAGGTGTTAGTTCACCCCTTGATATCCCTTTTTCTTGTCTTCTGTTCTCTAAGGGATAGGAGCCAAGGGAAATAACAGGGCTGTTGGGGCAAGTTCATCCCCAGTCCCACAACACCCAAGAAAGGCAACAGCACAGACTTAGAGATGATGGCCAGGTTTGGCCCAGAGTGCAGATCAGAAGACCACAACACAGTGATGAGCAGATCTGGGTGCAGGCCCATGGGAGGCTGCCCAGGGCCATCAAGGTCTAAGAGTGCACTTGGGGTGCATCTGCAATCTACTCCACCCCTTCTGCCCTCCCAGCCATGCAGACTCCTGTGTGGCACCAGCAGCTTGGCTGAGGGATCTCTGGAGAGCCTGTAGCCAAACCCCTCTGCTCAAAGCAGGACCAGCTGGCACAGGCTGCTCAGGACTTTGTCGGGTTGGACATTGAACATCTCCAAGGTCCAACACCCTCTCTGGGACCCCTGTTACAGCATTCAATCACCTCCACAGTAAAAAAGCTCTTCCTTGTTTGAATAGAATTTCTTGTGCCCATTGTCCTTTTAGCAAACACCACTGAGACAACTCTCAAGGCTCCTTTGAATCTTTAAATTTCATTTAATCTTTCAACATGATGGAAAAATGGGCTAACAGGAACCTCATGAAGTTCAGCAAAAAGAAGAACAAAGTCCTGCACTGGGGAAGAATAACCTCATGCATCAGGACATGCTGGGGCTGCCCTGCTGGAGAGCAGCTCTGTGGGGAACGACCTGAGGGCTCTGGCAGATGCTGAGATGAATCCAGGCCACTGCTGTGCCCCTGCCCTTCCTAGTCAGGCCCAGGGATGGGTGACTGGTGGGGCCACAGCCGGTGTGCTGGGTCCAGCTGTATTGGGAATTAAAACTTGACATTTTGGTCTGTGTTTTTGCCATTGCCACCTGTGAAAAGATTTATCCTTTTCCTGCCAAGTTCTAGGGAACAAAAGCTGAAAAGGGAAAGTTTCGTCCTTGAAGACAGACTTTGCATAAACTAAAGTGTTGTAGTTTTGGGATGTTAAAGGAAAAAATTCCCTGCCACTAATTCCCCATGCCATTAGTTAACAAAATAAGTAGTTAACTGCTATGAATTCCTGCTTAATCGTTTTGGGTAGAGGGCAAACTGGGGGAAGGCGTGGCAGAAACTGGTTTGCACTGTCTCTGGTTTTGCGGCACATCACACAGCTCTGGCAGAAGGCTGCAGCTCTGTGTGCTCCTGCTCCTTGCTGCTCCTGTGGAGTTGATGGGAGGAGGGGAAGGGAGAACCTTTGTTTATTTTACTTAGGGCTTATGATGCTTATTTTGTTTATGCTTATTCTACTTATGCTCATTTTGTTTATGCTTATTTACCTAGGACTAATGATAATACTTATTTTCTTATTTTACTTATGCTTTTATACTTATCATGGAATTTGCTTAGTAATATGAAGTTTACTGTGTAACATGTAGCAAAACTCACTCACTGTCCTTGAAGGTGCAATACCAAGGGGCCCAGGCCAATTAAAACAGCCAGGATACCCCATGATAAATCAGAAAACATGTCAAAAGAACAAGATAAGTCCAATTAGACCAACTAAAGTTGCCAACAAGACCGGTTTGAACCAGTTTTGAGCAAAAGGTAAAAAGTTCACATGAGGAAGACGTCTTACTTCATCCTCAAAGACCACCTAGGACCCCTGCCCTGAATTACCAGGAGGAACAGCACAAGTTGCAAGAAGGAGTGACATGAGGCAGAGAAAATGGAAATCAGTTCTTGAGACTCATTATAATAACCCTGCCTTCTCTAAGAAAATAATGTTTATACATGAAAAAAATAAATCTGTATAACTTACTTGCATATAAACCCATTGTTAGCTCAACCAGGTGCGCATGTTTTTGGAGGAGTTATCCCCCATGCGTCCTGGGCCAGAAAAAACGTACCTTTCTATAACCTCACTGGATTACAGGGTTTTTATTCCACAAAACAGAGTAAGCTAGTTTTTTTTTTTCTTACCACTGCTGTTTCTCCTGGTTCAGCTCTGGGGCCCTGGTCACTGTCCTGGCTTCACCGTCGCCCACAGTGTCGCAGCCGCCCGCCCTGCCCCGGCGGGACCTGAGAGAGAGGAGATAGAGCTGCTTTCAGGACACGCTGCAGACTTTTCCTTCCTGGGAACTATCATCATCCCTCCACTCCCAGCTTTTCCTTCTTCATTTGGGACAAAAGACAAAGAGCACCGTTTGTCTCTGCCTTGCTGGGAAAAGACTGAGGATTCCCCTCGCAGCCAGCCAAGGTGTGACACTGGCACTGTCCATAAATGAAACTGTTCCAGGAGGAACCCACCATTTTGGGGGTTGTTCTCTTTCGGTTTTTTACTTTTGGTGCGGGGGGAGTAGTTTGCTCTGGTCTGTTTACAGTTATATCTATATCTGCATATATATGTATATATATAGCAGTTAAGAACAGTTATCGTTCTTATATCCACTTTCTAATTAAAGTTCCTTTTTCTTAAATTTAATAAAGAGTGACGTGATTATTGTGGAGGAATCCTCTTCTCTGCTTTTTTGCTAAACATTTTGGGTTTTTTCCTCAAACTAAGACATAAAGTTACTTGAGTCTGTGCTATTGGTTGGAGAGCTGATAGGGGGGAGCAAGGAGAAAGAAAGAGCGAGCAGAGTGAGGAGCAGGGTCTGTGACCTCTTCCTTGGGGGTGGAGGCCTCATCCCCTCCGGGCAGAGTCTCCTGGAGGCTCAAAGGGAAGGGCGAGAGGGCTCACACTCTGGGCAGTGGTGATTATTTTCCCAAAAAGCCAGCAAGGACGCTGCTGTCTGCCCATGCTTGGAAGATGTAGCCCCTGCCTTCAGGGGAGCATCCTAAATTGGTAAAACAACCTCATGTGAGTAACTCTTTGGTGACTGGGGTGCTTACAGGTCTGGGCTTGGTGCTTTAGACTCCCTCCTTCTCTCTCCCTTCTCTTTGGGTTCTTGTTATTCAGTCACTCTTGTTAATAAAGATACTGTGTTTTCTGAACTCTCTACCGTGCTCAGCCTCATTTTTCCAGCAACTGTAGAACCCACCCTGTTACACCAGCTGTGGGTCCCTCACTGCCAGAGATGTGGACACAGCGGAGAGAGTCCAGTGAAGGACTGCAGGGACCATGGAGGGACTGGGGCATCTCCCCTGAGGAAAGGCTGGGAGAGCTGGGGGTGCTCGGCCTGCCGAAGGGAGGGCTCGGGGCGTGTTGTCGATGTGGATCAATACCTGAAGGGCAGGCTTTTCTCATCAGTGCCCGGAGACAGGACCAGAGGCAATGGGTACAGACTGAAACACAAGAGGCTCCCCCTGAACATCAGGAAACACTTTTTACTGAGAGGGTGTCGGAGCACTGGCACAGGGGGACCAGAGAGGAGTCTCCATCCTTGGAGATACTCGGGAGCGTTCTGGGCAGGCGGCTCCGAGGGACCGCGGAAGGGACAGCACGCTGGTCCAGTGCCCACAGCGCCCCTCCCGCCCCGCCTCAGACACCCGCACGGCCAGGCCGGGGCTCGAACCCGCGACCCTCGAGCGGGCTCGGACGTGCGCGCGGCCACGCGGGCGGGGCGGAGCGGGGCGGGCGGAAGCGGCGCGGGCAGCATGGCGGCCGCGCGCTGGTGGCGGCTGTGCGGGCGCTGGCGGCCC
>JAWWLZ010000083.1:4820682-4832472 GCA_035041345.1 Poliocrania exsul | reverse complement strand
AAAGATGTGAGAGAAGGGAAGCCTAGTCCTTACCACATAAGGTTGGCTAAGCTACCTGAGGTGGCTCCTGAAGTGTTAGGGCAGTTAGAATTGCAAAGGAGTGAATCATTGATAACACGTGATCTGCGACATGGACTGTCAGAAACTGAGCTCAAATTGAAGATTTCTTGTCTGTTGAGTCAGAATGTGCTATACAATACAGCAGTTGGTGTACTTACCAACACTTTAATGTCCTAGGTCCTTGCTTTTAAAAGTATCTTTTATGGTGTAAAAGACTGTGTTTGAGGGCAAACATACCATTTGAATGAGCAGCATCTTGGTAATAATAGAAAAGACATGCTGGGCTTCATAGCCTGCATTACTGCCTTTCCCTAGGGTAGTAACAGAGGTTGCAAGTTTGCAAAGAAAGTGCTTGGGAGAAAAGAAGCCAAAGCTCTGTTGGCATGGTGATTGCCATTGGGTGAATCCTGGGCCTAGTCAGCTAAGCTGTCCTTCCCCATGTCCATGACTGCACAACTTGCTGGTTACTGCATTGTGCACTTCCCTGTATGTTTGAATCCCTGATCTGAGTGTGCAGTTTTAGAACAGTGAGTGCTGCTTTAACACACCCATGTTCTCCTCGGTCTGGGTATCTCTACCATTCACTTCCACACTGCCATCCTTATCGCTAGGTCTTAAATCTTTGTGGTGTTGTAGATCCAGCTGTTTTTCCTTGCTTCTGAGCCAGGAGTCTTTCTTCTTTACCTTGTCTTGGTCTCCTGGGGAGACAGAGAAAACTGGTTTTCTATTTATAAGTTTTGTAATCTGATTCAAACAGTTGACATGGTGCAGAGTGTACAAGCAGTCCTGCTCCTTTTCAGACAGGAGACAGCCCTACAGCAAACCAATCATACAGGGAATTTGTATGCAGAAATCTAGGTCTTTCACAAAAGGAACAGCTGTGAAAAAAGCTTTGAGTTTTTTTTATTGGGAGAGGGACAAGGGAATGAAGACCATGACAAAAGGTTAGCAATGACTGTCTAGCTAATGATGGTTTTTTCATAGCCTCACTTCCATGAGTTGTTTGTATCCCACTTGTTCTGAGGAGGTTGTTTTGGAAGGGCGTGGAGGAAGACGTGTCAAATCACTCTCATTTGTGTGTTTCTGACAGTGTTACACGGAACTACTTGGACTGGCTGACATCCATCCCGTGGGGGAAGTGTAGCGAGGAGAACTTGGAGCTGACTCGAGCCCAGGCAGTTCTGGAGGAGGATCACTATGGAATGGATGACGTCAAGAAGCGAATTCTGGTAAGGCAGGAGTAGGCAGTGTGTCCCATTGCACACTCTGCTTAGCATCAGGCATTTTTGGGTGTGTTTCAGATTACAGCTCTCCATTGTATTGATGTTAATTGATGGATCAACCAGAAAGCTGCATGAAAGAACTGAATGTTCTGGTGATTAGTTAATGTGTTTAATTACTTGTGGCAATGAATGTCACATTCTCATTTCGGACTGGAATGTACTGGTTTGCACTTAATGCTGAGCAAGTGAGGAAGTGTCCAAGGGAAGCAGTCACTTCATTTTAATCAATTTGTTCAGAGACTTGTTCCACGTGACTGACAAAGTTACAGCTTTTCCGAAACACACTGAACCTCTATTCATTGTCTGCATTGAAGAGGGGGAAGTTAGCTGAGATGCACATTTGCCTCTTAACTTTTACCTATCCCCATAGCTGGATGCTGAATGGTTTGCAGTCTGTCCAATATAGCCCCTGACAAAAAGCAGGCCAGGATAGTTTCCAATGTTGCCTT
Organism: Poliocrania exsul; assembly: GCA_035041345.1. Classification (NCBI taxonomy): domain Eukaryota; kingdom Metazoa; phylum Chordata; class Aves; order Passeriformes; family Thamnophilidae; genus Poliocrania; species Poliocrania exsul. The sequence continues at coordinate 4,830,680 of JAWWLZ010000083.1, read as the reverse complement.
GTTCCACAATGTCTGTCACTTCTGGCTTGGTATGTCCTCTCTAATTCCTGTGGTTAGGGAAGCTGTTTTAGAGTAGGTAATTGCAACAAGCTGCAACAATTTCAACCACTTCTTGTCGGAACTGCCTGCCTTTCCAGGAGACAGGAATAGGCTCCTCCTTGCAGCAACAAACACCTTCAAGCAGTGACAAACAATTCCAGTGTAGGCAGGATTTGTGCCGTTCTGGGCAATGCATGAGAGTGCCGAGTGGAGGGGGAGGCTGGTGGAGATCCTGACTTTGCATTAACAAATTGTGATGAGAGCTTAGTGGATTTGGTGAAGTTGTTGAGTGTAACTGGCCTTCAGCTTGGCCATTTTCTTCCAAAGAGTGTTGTAATTAACAGCAGTTTCTTTTACTGTTCCCACATGCTGTATAGAGCAGAGCTTTGTGTTACCTTGGGGACAGCACTGAGGGTACTTAGGCCACCTCAGTAATCGTTGTGCACAGAAGCCATACAGGCAACTACTAAACTAAGTAGTAGTACAATGTCATTAAATACAATGAATAGTAAATTTTTGGACACCCTGGGATTTTACTTTTATTAAATTGCCTTGCCAGTTTCTTCTGGTAAAAGATAAAGTTTCTTCTTGCTGACAGCCAAAGAGGGCTGGTCTGGTCTCCCTTAGTAGTGCCCAAGACTTGTGACTAAATCCTTCTGATTTATTATTTTCAGTGATTTGTGGTAAGCCTCTTGTGGCACAATTGCAAGCAGGTAACCCCTTTTGAATATCAGTCTCATGTATTGCTTTGTTGGCACTGTGCATGCTGACTGGGGCCAGCCTTTACACAGAAATAGATCAAACAGGTCTGTGGCCTTGATAGTGATGTGACACAGAGAAGTCTCTCATGTTTCAGCAGTGCAAGCAAGGTGATGATTTTAAGATACCAAGAAATATCTACACAAGTTCGAGCCTGGGCTGGATTGGTGCTGTGGTCCTTGTGTAGTATTGCTGTGGAGTTCAGTGCTATAGGGGAAGGAGATGAGGCTCGTCCTTGCTAAATAATTGGCTTGTTACAGGGGAACTGCATCTCTTTGCCCACTTGCACAGTCATTCCTTCACTGGAAGTGTATAAGCAGTTGAGACTTCAGTTCTGAACCGTGATCTTTTTATTCTTCAACTGCTGAGTGTTACTTGAGGGTTGTATGGCATAAAAGTGTGAAATGATGAAAGCTTAACTGAGCACAGAGGAGGTGGTACAGTAGGAGATGCTCACATGTAGTTTGAGAGATGCAAGTGAGAAAAGGGAAGCTGGAAGAACAACTAGAACTCTGTCTTCTTACTCTCAGACAGTGGAGAGAGAGACTGCTTCTTCTGGGAGATGGGTATAGACCACAGAACACAGGGACAACCAAATCTGTAAATAACCAGAGGGAAAAGAGGTGCACCAGTACCCTGACTCTGACTTAGCTTCTTACCTTGCCCTCCCAACTCCTTTGGGCATCAATTTTGTGTATGATGCTCATTTTATAATTGTTGCTTGACCTGCTAACAAACATGTTTTGGTGTTGCTGCTGTTGCCTTCTGTTCATTGCTGTTGTTTCCTCTGTTCTACAGGAATTTATAGCAGTCAGCCAGCTGCGAGGATCTACACAGGGCAAGATTCTGTGCTTTTATGGCCCCCCTGGGGTTGGCAAAACCAGCATTGCCCGCTCCATTGCCAGAGCCCTAAACAGAGAGTATTTCCGCTTCAGCGTTGGAGGGATGACTGATGTAGCAGAAATAAAAGGACACAGGTCAGTGTAACTTCAGCAGTTTCTCTATCCACCAGTTTTTACTGATGTTGTCAAAATAGGAACCTAACTGAAGTTGGACAATGTGTCTAATTTTCACCTCTGTTCTGCCAACCCTTGCTTGGCCGGAGTTGGGATATAGAAAGAGGTCAAAAAGATAGTAAAGGGTGGGGTTTGGAACATAATTCTGTTAATGTCTCTCAGTGCAGTTGCTTCTTGCTTCTTGTGTATTCTTGGCTTCAAAAAGCTGAGTGAGCTACCCAAAAGCATTGGACTGATACCAAATGCTAAATCATGCCTGTCTATAAATGCCAGCACTAGGGAATGGTGGCAGTTTGAACAGGGTCACTATGTGTGTGTTCAGTTATGACTGAGACTTGGTTTCTGGGGAATCAGGATGGAAGTGCTGCATGAGGAAAACTTGGGAACAAGAACATTCATGGTGAGAATAAGAAGTGAATACAAAAATCGGTAGATCTGACCCTTCCATGGGTTTATTTTCCTTCCATATACACAAAATCCTAAAACAGTTGGAGTTGGAAGGGACCTCTGGAGATCATCTACTCTATCCTCCTGCTAAAGCAGGTTCATCTACAGCAGGTGACACAGGATGGCATCCAGGCAAGTTTCAAATTTCTTTGTAGAAAGAGACTCCACAGCCTCCTTGGGCATCCTGTTCCAGGGCTCTGCCACCCTCAAAGTCAAGCAGTTTTCCCTTATTCAGGTGAAGATTCCTGTGTTTCAGTTTGTGCCTTTGCCCCGTGTCCTGTCACTGGGCACCACTGGAAAGCATCTGGCCCCGTCCTCTTGACACCCACCCTTCAGATATTTGTACTCATTGATCAGATCCCCTCTCAGTCATCCCTTCTCCAAACTAAACAGGCCCGGCTCCCTCAGCCTTTCCCATGAGAGATGCTCCAGTCCCCTCATCATCTTCACAGCCCTCCACTGGGCTCTCCCCAGCAGTTCCTTGTCTCTCTTGAACTGGAAAGTCCAGAACTGGACACAGCACTCCAGGTGTGGCCTAACCAGGGCAGAGGAGAGAGTCTGCATCTGAAAACAAAACCACTAGTGTTTTCAAGCTAGTAAGAGTGGCCATTCTGCAGTGTGAATTGAATCTGTGAGGTTCTGCCCTACACAGAAGCAGAGAGAAGTATTTTAGATACATTTTGAATGTTCTCTGTTTTGTGCCTCTTGGCATTCCCTTTGTTGTCTGTTCTGGATACCAGTTTCCCTCTAGCAGAAAGATTGTGATTTGCTATTAACAGTTTGTTCCTTCAGTAAATCTTCTGATTTACACTCTGTGCTGGTTTAAAGGTAAACTGGCAGGAGAAATGAACCCCACTCAAAAGAGATTACAAGTCAGAGTTACAATTTACTAAAAAGATTACGATAAATACAATGATACAGAGAAGAATTGGTTTTAACCCACAAAAGAACAGATGTATAACCCAGCACCTTGGGGCACAAACAGAATGGTGAACCCCACATGGGCCCCCTGAGTACGAAGTAAAAGGAAAGGAAAACCTGTTTGTGAGGATGATGTCACAGTCTGGTCAAGAGTGTCAGTCACAGTCCTGTTGATGTTCTGGTCGTCCTCTGGATCCCATGAGTGGTACCAGAAATTCCAAACACCAAGATTATCTATGCTCAGGTTCAGGTGGGAATGCCCAGTATCTCCCCACAGGGCAGGGAGTTTCACAGTGGGTGATTTACTCTGTGAGTCATGGGATATTCTTGGAATCTTTGATGGTTTAGGTTGTTCTGCTGCCTGTTGTGACAGTCCCTGATGGCCCATGAGCAGACATGATCCTTCCTTCAGGCTGGGTATGAAGGTGCTGATGCTGTCCCTGAGGAAAGTTGTCATGGCTGAGTCATTTGTGTGAAGACAGAAACACTCCTCTGTCTCACATGGTCCTTTAACATCCAGCTTGTAGCCTGAGGGGTCAGGTGTGCCCTGGGCAGCTGCTGCAAATGATCCATTATTAACATGAAAAATTAGCATAGAGGGTGTAGAATACACAGTTTTTGTCACACCCACACAGTGAGGAACTGGTCCTGGCCTCTGTAAATAGGACACACTGGTCTTTGTTTTTTGTCCCTATCAAGTCAGGAAATGAAACATTCCCTTTTCTAACATTTCTTTACCCAAAACCCAATAAAATTCAAAGATCTCTATTGTCAGCCTTACCTCTTTGCTTTCCTCTAAATGAAAATTGGTTAAAACTAAAGGTAAACATTGTAGTCCAGGAGTATTTCGCCAAAATTCCTGTCTATTCTTTACTAGAAACAGACTAGATGGATTTTGGTGCTTAGTATGGTGATGGAAAATACTTTTGAGAGATGCAGAAGAAATAAAGACTTGTTTGCCAGCAGGATATACCTGTTCTGTCAGCTGCATGCTGTGATGTGTGCTGTACTTTGCAATGGCTCCCTAAACACAATCTCTGATAAAACAGGAGGACATATGTTGGAGCAATGCCAGGAAAAATCATCCAGTGTCTGAAGAAGACCAAGACAGAGAATCCACTTATACTGATTGATGAGGTAAGGTATTTGGTCTTTCTTCCAGGTTTTGCTCTTAAAGATTTGTATCAATTGTTGACCTCAGTAGAAAAGACAAAGCAATGACTCTCCTAAAAAGCCCAGGGGTTTTTTCATTTAAATGAGGCTGGGCTCTAAAGTTCTTTGGGTGCTGGTAATACCTTCCACCCTTTGTTTTCTCTTCCTACAACAGACTCCAACTTTAAAATTTTAGTTGTGCCATTCTCATTAAATTGCAGCTGTTTGGATCCCAAGGATCCTGGTGGACCTGGCTGGATATTCAGAGGCTTCCATAGCTCCTGTGTTCCTTACCTTGGTGTGGGAACATTACTGTGCACAAAACCACTTTTGCTCATGTGATTATTAGCAAGAGTCACTCTCTTAGCAGGTCTAAAGTAACACTATAAGGAATAAAATGCTTACAGTCAATTTGTGGTCTGATTTGAGAATAAATGAGTCAGGGCTACCAGCCTACTGCTTTGTGGAAGAGCAAATAAGAACAGGATATAATAGCAGGTGTTCTGAATGGAGTGCAGATCTCACTGACCTCCTTATGTGCTAAACCTGGGAAGGGCCAACAGCAGATGTCTTGAGAATGTTATGGGGGACCAAAAAACTGCATCATGAGTTACAGTATGATGTAACCAATGAGTATCTTGATCTAAAAAGTAATGGAACCTGTAGGTTACAACACTTGAGTGGTGTTGGTGAGGAGTCCTGCCTTGGCTGTAGCAGCAAATTGCATGAAGTCCATCCAGTTAATGTTACTCATATGAAGAAAAGCAGTGGAGGGCAGCCCTGTTCATGTCCTCAGAAGGAGAGGTGTCAATGCTGGAAGAGACAAGGACCTTGGCCATGGTCCTGGGCAGCTGGCCTAGTGGCCCTGTGTGAGCAGTGGGAGTGGTGAAGAAGACTTCAAGAAGTCCCTGTGAGCCTCAGACAGCTCATGAGTGTGGCAGCAGCACAGGGCACTGGTCAGGCTGTGCTGAGTGGCTGTGTGTGAGCACTTTGCACCTTGGGCAGAGCAAGGAGTGTCTGAGCTTACATAGTGGGGAAATGGTGTAAACTATCACCCTGTAGCCCTCTCACTGTGAACTAAGTGTTCTGGTCTGTGGTTACAGCTTATCTCAGCTTAATGAGTAGCAGCCCACTAATCCATGATAACTCACTTGCTTTGATTGTATGAGCTGAGACTTCCTTAGCGCTGCTCTGCAACATTCAAAAATCCTGTGTCTTGTCAGGTGTGTCGTGTGCTAATGCAGGAGGAATGTGGGGATTTGGGTGAAGGCACAGAAAAGTGTAGATGTTTATGAACACACATGTGAAGATTTTCAGATAGAGCCTTGAAAAAAATCTTTACTTGAGAATTTATCATGGTAAGAAACGTCTCAGAGCATTAAAATTATTTCTCCCACAGGTAGATAAAATAGGAAGAGGGTATCAAGGGGATCCATCCTCAGCCCTTCTAGAACTATTGGACCCAGAACAGAACTCTAACTTCTTGGATCATTACCTTGATGTTCCTGTGGATTTATCAAAGGTATTTTTCTCTTCTGCAAAGTTTGTAGAGCTGGAATGTATGAATGTGTATCAGAGTATCTATCCATGAAAAGATGCTGACATTTTATTCAATTGAAAAGGGACATGAGTGGTATAGAGCTGTCTCTGCAGGAGTTGGCTTTAACTGCAGTGTCTGTACATGAAAGAACATGATCACCAGCATATGTCCTGTAGCCCCAACTCCCTGTAGAGCCAGCGACACACAGATGTGTGGTCTCTGCTAAAAAAGGCAGGAGTTTTCATATTATGTAATGATTGGCAGAGTTGATGTCAAGGGAGGTGGCCTAATGCTGCTGTCAAACTTTTGAATTTGGTTGTCCTCACACTTTTTGTATAGCTGACATTAATTGCAGAATTGATGGATTAGGAACAGTATAGATAATTGGATCATTCTGTGCTAATTTCCTAGAAGGTAAAAAGAACTTACAAGTGAGATATAGATCTCCCCAGTATTCTGGCCCATATCAGACTATTCTGATTTCCCAGTTTGTGCTACATGTATTTCTAAACATTTATTTTGGGGGTAAGGAACTTCCTACTAAATAGTTCTAAAATCCAAAACTTGTCTTCTAATAAAAACGATTCCACAGTGAAGGTGATTTTGCTCTGGCCCTTCAGACAGAGAAATGCAGAACTTATGAACTATTGCTTTGAGTATAGCAGCAGGTTAACAGAAGTGCTTAATATGATCTCATAAAACTTCCAGGTACTCTTTATTTGTACTGCCAATGTAACAGAAACCATTCCAGAGCCACTGCGGGACAGAATGGAAGTGATCAATGTGTCAGGATATGTAGCAGAAGAGAAACTTGCAATTGCTGAGGTAAGAGAAACCACTGCTGTGCTCTGAATTACATCTGGTAAAAGTTTTTTGGCAGATTCAGGCTTAAATGTTTACATCCAGCTGTGTCCAAAAAAATAAGGCTCATGGTATTTCGGACACAGTTCCTTTGATTTGAACACCCAGTTAAAGTAACTCCAGTGTTCCATACGCTGTGGACTCCAGCAAATGGCACTGAGCTGAAAAGCTGAATGAAGTGGAACTGTCAGGCTTTTGTCACAAATACTAACAGAAGGATGTGGGGGATTTTTAATTTCAGAGGTACTTGGTCCCTCAAGCAAGAGTTCTGTGTGGCTTGGATGAAAACAAAGCCAAAATCACATCAGATGTCCTGACTGTACTCATCAAGCAGTACTGCAGAGAGAGTGGGGTGAGGAATCTGCAGAAGCAAGTAGAAAAGGTGAGGGAAAGTTATGTGTACTTGTGACCACTGTGCTTCAGCCTTCTTAGCTTTTTCTACAGACAAATTTCTCTCTCACCCAGGTATTGAGGAAATCTGCCTACAAAATTGTGAGTGGAGAAGCAGAGACGGTCGAAGTAACACCTGAGAACCTGCAGGACTTTGTAGGAAAGCCCATCTTCACTGTGGATCGCATGTATGAAACCACCCCCCCGGGAGTGGTGATGGGCCTGGCCTGGACAGCCATGGGTGAGACAAACCGAGTCCGGGTTAAGGTCCACATTTCTGTGTAGTTTGCAAAAATTGAATGTGACAGTCAAACTGAATTTTCTCTACTGAGTCCAGTGAAGTTCTACTGACAGCAGTAAAATGAACTTCTTTGACCTTTGGATCCTGACTACTACCTCCCTGAAGAAGGGAGCCTTTCCCTTACCCTGGCTCATCTTAGCTTCAGGCCTGCATGTGTTCTCTTTAAGCTCCATATCTCATATGAACCACATACATTAGGAACAGCAGTGACTAAACCTAAGCCTTTTGTGAGAGAACAGGACCATGTCTGCTTCCTTACAACAGCAGGAGGTGCCACTGTATGCATGGCACAGCTGTGTCTGTCAGTGATACGCAGCACTGCCTTGGCTCTCGGTGTTGAGGGCAGGTACAGGTGTTCCAGCACTCTCTGGGTGGGTGCGGTTGGCTGGTTACCATTCATTAGATTACTTCCCATGTAACTTGGGGGTTATATGCACCACATGATAGAAATATGGCACACACAGCAAAGGAGATGACCCCTGAATACTTGAATTGACCTTGGGTAGAATTAAAGTGGTTAAGAGGGAAGTGATCAGTGTGGAGGAAAAGGCAAATAGATATCTGGCACTAGAGAGCTGAAATGTCTAGAAGTATATTAAAATATAAACTCATCTTAGTCTCTGGAAACAGTCTGAAACTATTACAAGAACTGGATTACTTCAGCTAAATAGGGGTTGCATCCTTCTTTGTAGAGTGAAGTCCAAAAGCAATGAATGGAGACTTGAGATTTCTAGCTGGCCTTTTGGAGGGTATTTGGGGAGCAGGTTTCAGATGCTATTTACCCAAGGCTAGTGTCTGATCATAAAGGCTGTTTCATATTCCTGACATTGCTTCTGCATCACCAAAACTTTGTGGTTTGATTTTCTTTTAACTTTTCTTAGGATGTTGTTTTTCTTTTCTTTCTCAGGAGGTTCTACTCTGTTTATTGAAACTTCCCTGAGGCGACCCAAAGACAAGGAAAGCAAGGATGGGTCCCTTGAAGTCACAGGGCAGCTGGGAGACGTAATGAAAGAAAGTGCCAAAATTGCTTACACATTTGCAAGAGCTTTTCTGATGCAGAAGGACCCCAACAATGACTTTCTTATGTCTTCTCATATCCACTTGCATGTGCCAGAGGTAAACTGATGCAGAGTTCACAGAACATGCTTAGCAGCCGGGCTGGTTTGCTCCCCTAGATGTGAAGCTGGAAGGCAGTTCATTCATCCACATGCTGTGCAGAAATGCCCTTTTAGCAGTAAAACCTTGGAATGAAGATGTTTTCCTGAACTTGGATAATGCTCTAAGGAATCCTAAGCTTTTGTTGTAGCTGTTGGCCCTGGTTATGCAGGGTGGGGGGAAACTCACATAAGATAACTGAGATAAGTGATTTGGATAAAAGCTTGTATGAAGTTACAAGGGCACCAAAGTTTAGATCTGTTACAAGGCCTTCATAAAGGCTTCAGGTCATTTACACAGAATTGAAAATACCACTCTTGATCTCTGCCATGGTTTGTAGTCCATACAATGGCAGTGTTTGTGTTTCTTCAGTATTTGGGACTGAAAAAAGTACACACATTGCTCAGAGGGGCTCACACACTGTGTAAGACTTCGGGCAGGTGCTTTACTGAAGGCAGGTTTGGTACTGTGATTGTGCCCAAGTTTTCCTTCTGGACTATTGTGTGCTCTGTGTCTGTCCAGGTACTGGGTTGTTGTCTGTAGGATCTGAAGGATCAGAAAAGCCCCTCTCAAGCATTCATTTCCTCTGTGCTTACCTCAAAGATCAGTTTGATCTCAGATAAATCCAGACTGTCACTAGTGTAGGCTTGGATTTTGTGGGGCTTTATATACTGAATGATCTCTTCTGCCTTTAATGATTTCCATTATTGTCCTCTATTTTGTGACTGTTGAAGGTCTTCCCTTATGATGTTGACTTCTGTTCCTTGTTTCCATAGCTGGCTTAGGTGTAGCAAAGAGTTTCAAAGTGTTTGTGCTCTTTTTTTCACTCACGTTGCTTATTCAAAGCCCTGAGCTCAAAGAGTATGGTGGTGGCCTGAGGCCAGAAACCACACTGTGGTCTCATGGATGATTCCTCATAAATAAGATCAGGACTGTCACAGTTGGTAATAATCATCCAATTCAAATAACAGGATTCCATGGGTAACACTTAGGCAAAAACCTTTGTGAGACCCCATGAAATTGGAGCAGTGCTAAAATAGTAAGAACAAGGGTATTGTCTGGCTTTGCTGCTCCTTGAAGGAGCTCAAGACAGGGGTGTTGTGCTTTTTTGTTAAACAGGGAGCAACCCCGAAGGACGGACCAAGCGCAGGGTGTACCATAGTGACAGCTCTGCTGTCGCTGGCCATGAACTGCCCAGTGAGGCAGAACGTAGCCATGACGGGAGAGGTGTCGTTGACTGGGAAAATTCTGCCTGTTGGTGGGATCAAGGAGAAGACCATTGCGGTAAGAGCTCTCATCTCTGTGCATACCCATGAGGATCTTTAAGTCCAACTCTTAAGTCAATGGCCCACACAGGGGACTGAACCCATGACCTTGGCATTGTTACACCCACGTTTTAACCAACTGAGCTAATCGC